>JAODAL010071388.1:0-15544 GCA_025379985.1 Phyllomedusa bahiana
TCTCCTTAAATGATGTAGTAAATATACTGCCTCCTGTCTCTTTCCTGAAATTTATGTAGGTACAGATAATACTGCCACGCTTTCTCTCCTGTAAATGATGGAGGTTCTTATAGTACTGCGTCCTTGTCTCTCCTGTAAATTATGTAGATACAGATAGTACTGCCTCCCTGTCTCTCCTTTAAATAATGTAGATACAGATAATACTGCTTCCCTGTCTCTCCCTGTAAATGATGTAGGTACAGATACTACTGCCTCCCTGTCTCTCCTGTAAATGATATAGGTACAGATAGTACTGTCTCCCTGTCTCTCCTGTAATTGATGTAGGTACAGATAGTACTGCCTCCCTGTCTCTCCTGTAAATGATGTAGGTACAGATAGTACTGCCTCCCTGTCTCTCCTGTAAATGATGTAGGTACAGATAGTACTGCCTCCCTGTCTCTCCTGTAAATGATGTAGGTACAGATAGTACTGCCTCCCTGTCTCTCCCTGTAAATGATGTAGGTACAGATAGTGCTGCCTCTCTGTCTCTCCTGTAAATGATGTAGGTACAGATTTTACAGGCTTTACATGAAAATCCATTACTCCGATACATTTTATGATGTCGGTGGCTTTACAGATGACACTTGGCCTTATGTTTGCTTATCACAAATTCCAGTGAATGTAAATTTGATTCCAAAATGCAGAGAGCACTTAAGCATTTTTCATCTAGGGTTCTTGATCATTATAGTCTCACCCCATCTGCTAAAGTTTGTCTATGGAGTGGATAGGGGTAGACATACTTCTCCCCAGGCAATGCACCTTCCATAACATTTAGTCATTAATGTATACTTACTACTTATTGTCCTCCTGCAGAATATTCCTCAGATCGAGCATTGATCGTTATAGCAGGGGACAAATTTGGTTAACACAACAATCAGCCACTGGTAACAGCCGAGCGATCAGATTGATTATTTGTCTTTATAATTACAGAATAAACGTGATTTGATTTTAAAATTCAATAGGAATAAGCCCCCGGTGACTGCAAACGAGAAGCAGCTGCAGAAGTGCTCATTCACTTTGTGACGTTAAATCTCAGAATGTCATCAATCCCACCCAACGAAGAATATTCACTTAGAATGATGGGATAAATCAGCTCCGCTACCTGCAAAGCTAAAGTGCACAAAATTCCTCACAGCTCCCATTGGATGAGACCATTACAACGGCTGGGATCATGGAGTTTACTACTTAGGGGAGCAGAGGCATAGATGGGGGCACACCAGGTACCGGTATTTGCTAATTTATAGAAACCTTTTGCTGTCGGTGTAATCTCTCTGCTCCTCATTGTTCGTTATTACTGCCTTTTAAGCACCAGAGCTGAGAAAGCCTTAATGACGCAGCTAGATTTTTTAAAAGTTTTTGCCTCCCTGCATTTCAACGGTCATAATTTTTTAATTTTTTTTTAAAATGATGCAGCTGTATGAGAACTTATTTTAGGCAGAAGTTGTATTTTTGGAGGGTATAAATTTGAATTTACATATAAGTTGCTACATCATATTTTTAATTACATTTTTTGCAATGTGAACATGTAAAAAGCGTTTTTTTGCATTTGATTTTTTTTTATTATTTTTACACCATTCACGTTTCACACTAAATTACCTGTTAGTTTACTTCTACAGGTTTTTACGGATGTGTGGACACCTAATTTGTGTAGGTTGTTTTTTTTTTTTTTTATCTTGGTGTAATACTGTATATGCACAATCATTTTTTTAGGAAATATTTTATCCACTTTTTTATGTTTTTTACTTAAAAAAAAATCCCATTAACGGTTAACTATGTGACACTTTTTTTTTTTACACTTAATTATATATTATCATTCTCCCGTAGACTCCTGTATGATAAAACAGTACACTCTGGGAGATATATATGAATCGAATGTGTCAAAGTTCATTTTCTCATCTCGTTTTCAGTGTATAAAGCACCTGAATGGATGAAAATGTTATTTGTGCTCATAAATGGTGTAAAGTCCCCGCTCCTCGTTTGTGTGTTTGGCGCATTGCGGAACTTAGGCGCATTAGTAATGCCCCAAACATGTATAAAGGCCATAGATAGGCTTGAAATAAAAGAAAATTCCTTAGAATAGCATGTCAGTGATAGAAACTATGGCACTGATCCTGCTTGGAGGACCACAGGTCCCAGCAATACCTGTTCTGTGCCGGCTCTTGCTGTATGTAGAATAAAGGCTGACAGCAGCAAAAATACTTTTCACATTAAGGACCACATGTATGAAACTGTTTAGGTCTAAAACTCACTCTTTTACCCATAGTAACCTATGCCCCAAAAAATGTGTTTTAGACCTAAACAGGTTCATACATGTGGCCCTTAATGTAGTAAAAATTAAAAATATAAAAATCTGAACATCATCATCAATGGTTATTTCTTGTAAAACTAGTTTTAGATTCTATTAATTTAAAATACATTTTATAGGAGATATTTTTGTATTTTTGGGATATTATATATTTTTATATTAATTTTACATGATCACATTTTTTATTAAATTTAAATAATTGAATTTTATACAGTTTGATAATTATCAGAAATTACTTGTTATTATTGCACTGGTGGAAGGTGAGAAATATTGGACATTTTTGCCCCTTACAGCAAATCCAGCTCCACTGCGACTCCTCAGGCTCAGGCAGAGCACAGTGACATAGGTCTACAACCTTGGATGAGAGAGAGAGGCATGAACCGCACATCCTCACACTATACGTTTATCTAATGCTTCTCAGCAACACTTATAAAAAACGAACTGGGGGGGCGTGGCTAGCCATGTGAAAGAGCAGACGTGTTAGAGTGGAGCTCCGTCAGAGATTGACCAAAAATCAACAACTACAGCCTTTAACATGAGTAGTAGACGCTCCAAAAGGGCACCCAAGAAGCCTAAGCTGCCTGCTACAAACGAGTGGACCCTCTCCAACTACTTCTCCCCGCTAGCGGATCTGGAGGACGACTTACCGCCTTCCCGCGCCTCGACCTCGGGGCCGCCATCTTGCCTGCGTGATCCGGCGCCAAGACAGCAGCGCCAGCCGTCCAAAGCTCCCAAGCAGGCTGCCAGGAAGCTTGAACCGCCGCAGGACAGACCACACAGAAGCCAGCGCTCTCTACCAGCCGCTCCGCCTCCCGGACCTGGCCTCCCGCTCCGACAAGGGAAGAAAGTGAGCACGAACCCGTCTCTGCGAGACGCAGACCATAGAGAAGGCGCCGTGCCGCACGAGACCGCGACCGACACAGCTGGGAGCCGGCGCTCACTGCCAGCCACTCCACCTCACTGTCCCGACTCCACGCTGCGACGGGTGATGGAGATCACCGCCAGCCCACCCTTGCGGGACGCGGGACCTGGAGAAGGCGCCGCAACTCACGCAGCCATGACGGACACTGTCGGGAACCGGCGCTCTCCCTCAACTTCACCATCCTCATGCTCCGGCCCCCCGCTCCAACGAGTGACAGGGGCGAACGCCGAGCCGACTGCACAAGCCGCAGGTAGAGGAGAGGACGCAGCGGCACAGGCAGCAGTACTGGACATCACGGGGACTCGCGGGTCCCGCAACAAGGGAGACCCGACGTCAGGCAAAAGCAGGTACGAGCTCCCGCCGGGCTGCCAGGCGCTGCCCGCCTCGCCCTCGGTCCATGCAGCTGCAATGGGAACAGAGGGGGGAATCTCCTCATCATGGGGGAATCGGAATAAAGAGGAGAAGCGCATCAACCCGCTAGCAGTGAACCCGATCCCCCATCCACAAACGCAGGGGCCCTCCCGTATCTCTACCACCATCTCTCCTGGTCAGTGGGCAGCGGAGCCATTAAGCTCCCCTGGACAGGGACTACACCAGGAGACTATGCCCTACTTTGCTCCTCCAAAAGTGCTCCCATTGTCACACCAGGCAGGGTCTGACACCTGGGCACAGACGCTACCTCAGGCGCCACACATGCCCACAAGGTCTAATCTGCAGTCCAACCCTCTTTCTCCTCAGAGGGGAGCTTCTGAACCCAGTTTCCGCCCACTCCTTCTGGCCCCTGATAGCCCTGGGAATGCATCCGGGACCACCTATGGGGACTCTGCTCAGCCCTACTCGTCAACCCGACAGGATCAGCTGTGGCGTTCAAACCCGTCCTCCCCATCTTGGGGTGCTGCTCAAGGGGACCCACTGGCAATCCCTACTCCTATGACTCCCACCTCCGGTAACCTATATCACAACGCAGAAACTGTGGGCCTGCTCCCTCCTGAGGAAGCCATTCATACTCTGGCAGCACATCCTGAACTCAGAGCGCTTCTCTCTCTGATCCCCACTAAACGAGATATCCAGCAGATGGCGCAAGATCTTCGCCAAGCTTGGAGACGGGATCTTCTACCAGTGCAGACAGATCTCACAACCCTTCAAGAGCGGGTCAAGCAAGTTGAAAACCATCAAACATCTACAGCGTCCTCTATTTCTGCCCTGCAGGCTTCTGTGGGGGAGCAGCAGGTTCGTTTTGCCTCTCTGGCGAATCATATGGACGACCTTGAGAACCGTAGCAGACGAAACAACATCAGAATACGGGGCATGCCGGAGTCTGTTACAACAGGTGAATTGATCCCTACTCTCACAAAGGCCTTTAATTACGTCCTTGGCAGACCAGAAGAAACCGAAATTGAATTTGATCGTGCGCATAGAGCGCTCCGCCCGCAGAGCCAGGAACCGGATAGACCCAGGGACATTATTTGCAGAGTACACAGGTATACGCTTAAGGAAGAGATCATGCGAAAGGCGCGACTCATGCGAAGCGTTGCATTCAATGGTATGCAACTGGATCTGTTTCCGGATCTCTCACGCAGGACCCTACGGCTCCGTACATCTGTTAAACCGTTGCTGGGGATTCTACAGGATAGAGGTATCCAGTATCGCTGGGGCTTCCCCTTCTCCATCCAAGTCCGTTATAGGGACAAGTCATTGTCATTACACACACCTTCGGAACTCCCGGCCTTCCTTGCTGCCTTAAATCTTCCTGAGATAGCGCTGCCGGACTGGGAGGACATACTAAAATGGGACCCGGTCCCTCCCCAGAGTCTGCCAACCTTGCAGCGGCCTCGCTCTCGAGATGAGACTGCCCCGAGACCCCAAAGATCCCGGCGCAGGCCGACCAGCCCGACATTCTCTCCGACCAAGAGACCCCCACATCGCTGAAGTCTCAATTTCTATTTCCATGCTGGGGCACTGGCAGTGTCTGGCTGACTCACTCACTCCTAGTCCCCTATGTGATTGACCCTAGGAACCCTAGGGATTTGAGACTGGCCTACTATCTGCCGTTCTCTCTCCTCAAAGCTCTTAACATTAGTAGATTAATATATAGTTGGCCTGCTTTTCGGGTGTCTCTCTTCCTCATGTCATAATGAGTCTACTCATTGTACTGTTTATAACCATCTAGCTATTGTTGTTGATTCATATTGGATGGGCGCTGGAGGGGTTTGACTGGTCGGCATGTACCTGTTTTGGGGTGCTGGGTAGTCTCCCTATCCAGCGCTCAGGTCCTTTTGCCTAACCACTTTCTCTCTTTCTCCTTTCCTTTCTCTGACGTCTCCAGGTGTCATGCTTTACCTCCCTCTTTTCCATCTTTCTCGCATATGTGTTTGATACCCCTTATTGGTGTCATGTCCCGCCCCCCCGGGATATCTGGCTGGCCTTTATTCTTTCCTGGCCTTCGCAGTTCTATTTCTGCCTTATGTTAGGTATTGGCCTCTGTGTTTTAGGCCTTTTCATTTGATTTTGTTAAACTTTTTTAATTTTGTTAATTGTGCTTGGTCGGTCTCTCACCTATCTGTGTGCGCCTTTCTCGGGGTTGGTCCTCATACAGTTTCTCTTTCATTCCTGAATGGCTAGCATACGGATCACATCCCTTAATGTCAAGGGATTCAACACCCCCGAGAAACGCTCACAAATTCTTTATCACCTTCACAAGCAGCGGTCTCGTATTGTTTGTGTACAGGAGACTCACCTCTTGAGCACGCACATACAGGGCTTCCGCAATAGGTACTTCCCTGCCTGGTACCATAGCAGTAACTCGCTCGCTAAAACGAAGGGGGTGGCGATTTTTTTCCACAAGTCGTTGCCGGTTCAGATCTTAGAGGTCCTTCCAGACACTGACGCTCGCTATCTGTTCATTAAGTGCTCCATCCAGGGTCGCATCTACACGATTGCCAATATCTATGCCCCTAACACCGGCTCGCTCACTTTCTTTTCTAAAACCCTTGATGTCCTCACGGACTTTGCCCAGGGACAACTGATTCTCTGTGGCGATTTCAATCTAGCACTTAACCCAGTGTTGGACACCTCGAGTGGAAGATCCTCACTCCCTGAGCAGGGTCCGTAAATTGTTCCATGGCATACAGTTAGTGGATGTTTGGCGTCTCCTCCATCCTAACGACCGGGATTACACGTTTTTCTCACATCCGCACAAGACTTATAGCAGGATAGATTATATACTCCCCTCCCACTCTCTACTCCCACAAGTATCCCATGTTTATATCGGGAACATCCTACATTCGGACCATGCCCCAGTCCACTGCGATTTCACTCTCCCGAATTACAGCAAACCTCCCTTTACTTGGAAATTAAATGAGTCCCTTTTGACCGACTCTGTTTGCATGTCGGACTTGAAAAGTGCTATTGACTCCTTTACTTCTGTGCATGCTACTGACCCCACTCCACCTCAGACTAAATGGGAAGCTCTCAAAACGGTCTTACGTGGTGTTCTCATAAAACATGGAGCTCGACTTAAGAGAGAGAGGTCGCACAAACTGTGCTCTCTTGTACAGAAACTGCACTGTCTTGAGGCGACCCACAAGTCGTCGGGCCTGGAGTCGGATCTTAGGGAACTGATACGCACTCGACATGAGATACTTCAATTGATGGAATATAAGCACAAACGCTACCGACAGCTTTGTTCCAGTTCCTTCTATACATGGAGTAACAAACCCGGTAGATATCTAGCGCGCGCCCTACGTGATAAACGGGCTTCCATGTTCATCCCCTCTATTAACCCCTTAACGACCGCGCACCGTCTTTTGACGGCGGCCGGTGCGGGTCGTTCGTCTGCAGCGACGTCTTTTGACGTCGCTGCAGTCATCGGGGTTTGCGGCGCCCGGCGCCACAGCTGCGCTAGGATCGGGGCTGAACTACACAGCCCCGATCCCAGAGCATCTCCTGCAGGCATCGGGGAGCGGAGGAAACCTCCGCAACCCGATGCTTTAACCCTTTGATTGCGGCGGTGCGTTACCGCAGCGAAATCAAAGGGATCCCCTGCTCTGTCGGTGATCTGGACGAACCCCCGGTCACCGACAGAGCTCAGGGACCGCTGCACAGTCAGCTCTGGGGACCTAGCATGGCCCCAGAGTTGTCTGTGTAAGAAGCCAGTGATTAGGATGCACTGTGTGCTGTCCTAATCACTGCCTGTGTCAGACGACACAGATTAGCATGTATTAGCATATATGAATATGCTAATACATTACTAAGTGTAAAAAAAAAAAAATAAAAAAAAAAATGTTAAACAGTTCTCCCTTCATGGGAGTCAAAAAAAGTACAAAAAAACCATAAAAAGTGTAAAAAAAAAGAATAAAAAAAATAATAAAATAAAAATAAATATTACTAAAAAATAATTGTACATAAATTACACGCACAAAAAAACCTACACATATTTGGTATCCAACGACCGTAATACCTGTAGAATTAATCTAACAAGTTATTAAGTGTGAAATGTGAATGGTGTAAAAAAAAAATTAAAAAAACAAAAAAATTTTTTGTAAAAAAATAAAAAAAAATACTGCAATTATTTATAAGTGTACTTAAACTATTCCCTTATAAAGTACAACTTGTCTCGAATAAAACAAGGCCTCATCCAACTGCGTCATTGAAAAAATAAAAAAGTTACAACTGTTTAAACGCAAGGAGGCCAAAACTAAAAAAATGTTCTGGTCATTAACTACTTTTCAGGCGTTCGGCTTAAGGGGTTAAAAGCCCAAATGGTCGCCTGGTACACCTTACCAGAGACATCCTAGCAGAATTCGCTACATATTACAATGGCCTCTATAATCTCTCTCCCCCTGGGGGCGCTTCCGAACAGAGGGACTTCCGAGCAGCGCTACGATCATATCTCTCTAAAACCGCTCTACCTTCACTTGACCCCCAGTCCCTCGCCTCTCTGGAGGAGCCATTCGGTCCGGAAGAACTTCGAAGTGCAATCTCAGCCCTCCCTTCCGGGAAAAGCCCAGGCCCAGACGGCTATACTGCTGCTTTCTATAAAACTTTAGCCGACGAGCTTACAACCCCACTGTTGGCATCTTTTAATGCTGTCTCCGAAGGTGCACGCTTCGACCCCGCCTTTTTACAGGCATATATAACAGTTATCCCAAAAGAAGGGAAGGATCCCACCTTGTGCCCTAGCTACCGTCCGATCTCCCTCATTAATACCGACGCTAAGCTCTTTGCAAAATTGATTGCTCTGCGTCTTAGCCCCTTTCTAGATTCACTTATACATTTGGATCAGGTTGGGTTTGTCCCCTCCAGAGAGGCGAGGGATAACACCCTAAAAACATTCACCCTACTCCAGCATGTTCAATCTTCCAAACTACCCTGTGTTTTCCTGTCTTTAGATGCCGAAAAGGCCTTCGATCGTGTAGATTGGACGTTCCTATGGGGAGTGTTGGAGCGTCTGGGTTTGGGACCGACGATGATGAACCGCATAACAGCTCTTTATCATGCACCTCGTGCACAAATCCGAATCAATGGTGAGCTCTCCTCCCCTTTCGTGATCCATAATGGTACCAGGCAGGGATGTCCTTTGTCCCCTTTACTTTATATCTTGGTGATGGAACACCTTTTACAGGCTATAAGGGCAGATGATTCAATACGGGGTATCCGTGTCGCCGGCCAACAGGTTAAGTGTTCGGCATTCGCGGACGATTTGCTACTGTACCTCACCGAGCCTATGGAGTCAATGTCGTCGGCAGTCAGAGTCTTGCAGCAATTTGGCGACCTTAGTCAGCATAAGATCAACATGACCAAGAGTATAGCTTTGAGTCTGAATATTTCAGACGGTTCTCTGAGGCAACTGAGGTCCTCTTTCCCCTTCTCCTGGTCCACCTCTTCCTTTAAATATCTGGGTGTGCATATCCCAGCCAAATTGGATAGGGTTTATGAGCTTAACTATACACCGATTCTTAACACGATCAAAGGTGACCTCTTGAAGTGGGATAGGAAGGACTTCAGTTGGATAGGGCGTATCAACATTATAAAAATGAATGTTCTGCCTCGCCTTCTGTACCTGTTTCAGGCCATACCCATTGTTCTCCCTAAGTTATTCTTTACAACCTTGCGTAAATTGATCTCAGATTTTGTATGGTCCCGGAAACGCCCCAGACTAGCATACTCGATCCTAACGAGACCCAAATCTGAGGGCGGCTTAGCTCTCCCGGACCATGAGGCCTACTATATTGCAGCAACCATGACTAGGGTCTTAGATTCCTTTCATAATGTATCATCCAAACTGTGGGTCCAACTTGAATCTGGGATATATGGAGCCCCGGTGGCAGCTCTGCCCTGGTTACCAATCATATTGATGCCAAAAAAACACGTCCATAAGATCCCACTAGTGACCCAAACTTCCATTTGGGTTTGCAGAAGGTTTCCTTCTAAGATGACTTTGTTCCAGCCAGGAGGGCCTTGCACACCCATAGTGGGCAACCCAGAGACCCCAGATTCTGTAGCCACAGCTCTGACTCGGTTAATGGGGCAAGACCCATCCGCTATGATTTTCAAGTCACTTCTCACTGAGAATGCCCTTAAGACCTACCAAGAACTTGTCGGAGATTTATCAACGACAGGTTACTCGAGGTTTAACTACTATCAATTAAGGAGCTTATACACAGCATACAGGGTCCAACTCGACCTTCACAGGGCCCTTGTGCCTTTTGAAGTGTGGTGCTTGCAGAATTCCACAGGGAAACATGCTCTCTCGAGAGTATATAGTCTTCTACAGCCGGCCAACGAGGGAGCTTACCCCTTTCAGAGGAGCTGGGAGAGGGAATTGGGGAGGACCTTCACGACGAAAGATTGGGAAAGAGTGTTTTATCTTTCACATAAATCGTCGGTCTCTGTGAAAGCGCAGGAGCTTAATTACAAAATAGCTACGCGCTGGTACAGAGTTCCGACTTTACTGCATTCTCTCTACCCAGGTGTGTCTGACATTTGCTGGCGCTGTCAGAAAGAGACTGGCACTATGTCACATATATGGTGGGGCTGTACTGAGATTCAACCCTTTTGGACACAAGTGCTAGACTTAATACACTCTATCACCGGGATTAGGTTAGCTAATGATCCGGCTGCGTTGCTCCTCTTCCAGGTACCCCTCCCGACCTCTGCCCTCAGAGCTCACTTGCTCTCATTTCTCATTCTAGCTGCTAAGATGGTCATTCCTCGATTGTGGTTATCTGCAACGAGACCGTCCATAACCTCCTGGTTGAAGGAAATCTATGTCCTACAACGAATGGAGGAACTACGCAATGACTCTCCCCATCTGGCGATGCGCCATCTCCAGATTTGGGAAGATTGGCTAGCTTTTTGCCATACGGACCGTTATCTGTCTCTTTGCTGTCAGGACGCTGCGTGCTCTTCTCCTTAGAGGAGCACTACCTATGCCATCAATGAGGGTGATGTACCGATAGGCCTTGAGATCGACCATACTGTTTATAATTTACTGTTTGTAACTTTCTACTGTTTTAGTTAGTTTTAACTTTAAATCGCACATGTGAATTGAGTACAGATATCCTTTAACGCTCTCAGAGGGATAGTACTGGGGTGACCCCCCAGAGGCTCCGCCCAGACTGGAATCCACCCTTAAAATGTATTCTGAAAGATACTGCTGCTGAGATGCCAGGGTCTTGGGGAATACCTGTACTCAATAACTTCTGCTCCAACTGTGACTTCTTGTTAACATATTGACATGTGCAACGTGTATAACTCTAATCTGAGGAATGTTCAAATATGTTTGAATATTTTTGTGACTACTTCTGTTCTCAATAAAATTCTTCTTTTGAATTTGAAAAAAAAAAAAAAAAAAAACGAACAGGAGGTTCTTAGTATACTTTTGATCAAAACGTATAGGCCCACTTGCCCCGTCGAGGCGACCTCTATAAAGTGGGTCCCTACGCTAAATGGGGGTAATGCTGCATGGCAGCCAACACCGCAGCAAAAGCAACGCAGATGAGGGGCACAGCCCAGTGGCTTAACAGCACCACTGCTGCCTGACCTAGCCCCCTGGCTCCGGGCTGCGCCACCCCACCAGCTCTGCATCACAGCAGCAATGGCCGCCACACAGCACCACCACCACAAAAGGAAAGGTAGACACTGCTTACCTTCCCAGGGCTCCCTGCAAACAGACTGCAAGAAACAGGGCATCAGCCCTTATACAGACTACTGCTAATTAAAAACACCTGGGCCAAATGGGGAAGAGTGCTGGTTCATGTATAAAGAGAGAGACATATATATACAACCTTGGGAGAGAGAGAGAGGCATGAACCGCAAAACCTCACACCAACACAGCAGCAAAGGCCACCACACAACACCCCCACAACCACCAGTTCATAAGAGTTGCTGAGAAGCATTAGATAAACGTATAGTGTGAGGATGTGCGGTTCATGCCTCTCTCTCTCCCAAGGTTGTATTGACATAGGTCTGCCTGTCCGAACAGTAATGCGTCTAGTTTTACCGAACCACATTCATATATGTGTCTAATATTACAAATGTGGTGTAACGCCCCCAGAACACCCCCAGAATGCTCCGAGAACACCCTTCATGTTAGGAGCATTAGAAAGTGTTGAGTCTTACGAACAATGCGTCTAACACATTCATTAGGTGCAGGGGCGTTGCTAGGGTCCCAAAACACCCGGGGCTCGGGCCCTTAAGTTTTTCTGAGTAGGGCCAGGTGCACACGGAATTTTTTGCGTCTCATTGTGAACTGCGGATGTATTTTTACAGAGAAAAACCTTTGTATGTAGACGCTCAGGAGAACTATAAGTGATTACACTGCAGTTATATTTAGTGACTTACAGGAGACGTCTCTCAAGACTTGTTCTCTTTCTCTTCTTCTTCTCCATCTGTCCCAGACGCCATGATGTCTTCTACCGTCCAGAACTCTTCACTGAAAAATTTACAAAACAAACATCTTAGACTCCTCATTTTATCAGCGTTTCTCTACAATTTCTTATCTCTATACAAAATCCCCATCTATAGTGCCCCAACTGGTAATAATTAGCCCCTTGTAGGTAAAAATTTGCCCCCTATAGCCAGGTAGTAGCCCACTGTAGCCAGGTTGTAGCCCCCTCTAGCCAAGTTATTAGCCCCTCTAGCCAGGTACTGCCCCCCTTTAGCAAGTAATATGCTCCTTGTAGTCAGGTGATTAGCCCTCTGTAGCCACGTTACTGCCCCATAGCCACATAATATGCCCCCTGTAGCCAGTGACATGCCCCCTGTAGCCATATAGGCCCCCTGTAGCCAGTGACATACCCCCTTAGCCATATAGGCCCCCTGTAGCCAGTGACATGCCCCCTTAGCCATATATGCCCCCTGTAGCCAGTGACATGCCCCCTTTGACATATAGGCCCCCTGTAGCCAGTGACATGCCCCCTTAGCCATATATGCCCCCTGTAGCCAGTGACATGCTCTCCTGTAGCCATATATGCCCCCTGTAGCCAGTGACATGCTCTCCTGTAGCCACACATGCCCCCCCCTGTAGCCATATGCCCCCTGTAGCCAGTGACATGCCCCCCTGTAGCCACACATGCCCCCCCCGTAGCCATATGCCCCCCCTTGTAGCCCCACGTGCCCCCCTGTAGCCCCACATGCCCCCCCTGTAGCCCCACATGCCCCCCCTGTAGCCAGTGACATGCCCCCCAGTAGCCACACATGCCCCCTGTAGCCATATGCCCCCTGTAGCCAGTGACATGCCTCCCCTGTAGCCACACATGCCTCCCCTGTAGCCACACATGCCCCCCCTGTAGCCATTATGACCCCTGTAGCCCCACATGCACCCCCCTGTAGCCCCACATGCACCCCCTGTAGCCATATGCCCCCCCTGTAGCCACACATGCCACCTGTAGCCACACTTGCCCCCCCCCCCTGTAGCCACACATGCCCCCTGTAGCCACACATGCCCCCTGTAGCCCCACATGCCCCCCCCCGTACCCATATGCCCCCTGGAGCCCCACATGCCCCCCCCCCCCTGTAGCCACACATGCCCCCTGTAGCCACACATGCCCCCCCCCCGTAGCCATATGCCCCCTGTAGCCCCACATGCCCCCCCCCGTACCCATATGCCCCCTGTAGCCACACATGCCCCCCCGTAGCCATATGCCCCCTGTAGCCCCACATGCCCCCCCCGTACCCATATGCCCCCTGTAGCCTTACATGCCCCCCCGTAACCATATGCCCCCTGTAACCACACATGCCCCCCCTGTAGCCATATGCCCCCTGTAGCCAGACATGCCCCCTGTAGCCACACATGCCCCCCTGTAGCCCCACATGCACCCCCTGTAGCCCCACATGCCCCCCTGTAGCCATATGCCCCCTGTAGCCACACATGCCCCCCCTGTAGCCACACATGCCCCCCCTGTAGCCATATGCCCCCTCTTGTAGCCACACATGCCCTCCCCTGTAGTCCCACATGCCCCCCCCGTAGCCATATGCCCCCCCTTGTAGCCATATGCCCCCTGTAGCCCCACATGCCCCCCCGTAGCCATATGCCCCCCCCGTAGCCCCACATGCCCCCCCCTTAGCCATATGCCCCCCCTTGTAGCCACACATGCCCCCCTGTAGCCATATGCCCCCTGTAGCCCCACATGCCCCCCCCCTGTAGCCATATGCCCCTGTAGCCACACATGCACCCCCTGTAGCCCACATGCCCCTGTAGCTAATAAAATTTAAAAAAACCTACTTACCTAATGAGCCCGCCCCGTGCGTCCTGGTCCTGTAGCTTGAGAGCGGCGTAAGCAGCGTGATGACATCACGCTGCTTACGCCGTCTCGCGGGGCACGGACCTCCTACGGCCGCAGAGCTGCCGGCTTAGAGGATCCCAGCGTCGCAGGGGGGTGATGAAAGCGGCGCGTCACTCCCCTGCGACGCCCACGTTTATGTACGGCGCTCAGCAAGCGCTGATACATACTGGGGAGCAGACAGGACGGAATGATCCGTCCTGCCTCCTCCCCGACCTCTGACTGCGCGGCCGCTGGGAAACGGCCGTACAGTCAGAAGAGATCGCGGGCGCCGCCCGCACTGAGGTGCGCTCCAGGCCCACCGCAGCGGCCTGGAGCCGCCGAGACTCGGGCACAGGCAGATTCATTCGGGGCTCGTGCCCCGAATGAATCTGCTTAGCGACGCCCCTGATTAGGTGCATTAGACATCGTAGCCGCTCAGTTAGGTGCATTGTACGCCAGAAAAAGGGTGAAAAACCCAATCATACAGGTCGCCCTATGTGTCAGTATGACACAGACTCCTGGTAGGATAACATACAGTGCTCCCTGACTTCAGGCTTGCTATGCAGAGAGCTCTGGGGCTACTCTAGGTCACCAGGGCTGACTGTACAAACATTCCTCAGGCTCCATTGGATTATTTTGTGTAGTGAATATAAAAAACAGTTTTTCTGAATTTTATTATGGTCGTGTGGATACTTAACATGTGCATTTTTTCTTAATATTGTGTGTGTAATGTTCACACTTATTTTTTTTATATTAAATATTTTGTTTTAGTTTATTTTTTGCACTTTTTTTTAATACCACTGTGGCATAACTTTTTTTTTACTTTAGCATACACTTCTAATGTATTTGCAGAGTCCTGTACTCTCCTGTATGCTAATACATTATATACTGTGCCAGTAAGACAGAGGTGGCTGTTAGTGTCAAGTTGGTACTCTTTAAGGGAAAAACATCAAAAGTCTGTTTCATCATTACACTCTTATTAAGCTCATCACATAGTTTGTTTAAACTGCTTTTACTGCTATACATCCTTATCGACCTCAGATATCTCTCACACAGCTTTCCTCGAGACAGATGCAGTGTCTGCTAGAAGCCAGAGATTCAAGGCCTTCCTCCTCCCCCCAGATGATACAGAGGAGAGTTGGGGAATGTGTCATATCAGCTAATGCTTCATACGTTCATGCAAATTATAACTTGTCTTTTAGCGACCGCCAATTAACCAGTCATGTAGTGACAGAATAGTCATGTGATTAAAAAGTTCTATTGGAATGTAATTTACTGTGATTAAAGCAGATTCATGTCCCAAACGGAAAGTGTGGGTCATTTTTCTCGAGCTCCGGCTGTCGGCAGTAATAATAACAATATAATTCGGAGGCATTTGATTGGATAAAGGAATGGAACAAAGATAATTTCCACACCTGATTTTATCATCTTGAGAGTGGTGCCGTGCTCTCAAATGCCCGAAGACTATCCGAGGGGCTGCGCCTTACCACAACTCCCCGGGGCCGAAAGGGC
>JAODAL010071389.1:0-15543 GCA_025379985.1 Phyllomedusa bahiana
GAATGGGAAAAAAAATAAAAAAAAATATACAAAAAAACCCTTTTTTTTAAATTTCCCGCTTTCAATTTTTTTTTTTTTAAATTCCACAAAATTTTAAAATTTGCAACTAAAAAACCACCCCCCCAAAAAAATCCCAACTTTTTCCCAAAGACAAGTCCCCTACAACGGGGGTTGTTGAAAAAAATAGAAATCTATTACGGGGAAAAAAAAAAAAAACTAAAAAATTTTTACAAAAGGGGGTTTTCCCAAAGGGGGGTCACGTCCCCCACTGAAAAGTCCGGGCGAAGAGCTAGCTGCGCTTGCGCAGTCACTCTCCATTCTGTTCTATGGGAGTTCCGAGTACAGTTGAGTGTGCGAACCACCAAAAGAACAGAATAAGATCGTGTGAAAAATGCAAACCGCCCCCTTTCCCCAAAACCAGGGGAAATTAAAGGGGCCCTTTACCCAAGTTAGGTGGGGGCCCCCCGAGTTGGACCTCAGTTTATCGGACAATAAAGGGCCATATCCAAATTTGATAAACCATCTTTTGTCTTTTGGTAAAAAAACCCCTTTAAGCCTGGTGTTTAAAAAGGGTTTTTGTCCACAACTTAAATTCACCTCCCCTGCCCCTGTTTTTTTGGGGTTTCTTTTTAAATTTTAAGGGTTTTTTACGGCTTCCACTGGGCTGCAGTAAACTAGGTTTTGGGGTAAGCAACCAGGGGTTGGCAGCCTACCCAAGAGAGATTAACAGGTCTGAAAGCTATAAAACCATTCCCCGGCAGCCTATCAGGAGAGAAGGAACGGGTCTGTAGTTTAAGCAACCCATGCGGGCAGCCAAACTTTGAAGATCAAAACAGGTTGTAGCTTTTAGAAAAACCATGCTAGCAGCCTTTTCAGGAGAAGGGAACGGTCGGTAGCTAAAGCAACCAGCGCTTGCAGCCATCAGGAAGAGGAACAGGTCTTACTATAGCAACCACGCTGGAAAGAAAAATCATGAAATCGAACAGGCTGTAGCTATAGGCCCCCCCAAGGTTTGGAAGCCTATCAGGGAGATCAAACAGGTCGGGTACTATACACCTGAGGAGCTGATGCAGCCCATACAAGGGGGGATATAAAGGGAAAATGGGTGGGACACTTTAAAGGACACATATTGCAAAGTAAATTTGTTTTTGCAAAGTCTTTAATATAAAAAGCAGCAATCCCGGAAATGGGGGGGCAACCCCTTTTAGGGGTTAAAAGGGGGAAAAATAGGGCTTTTAATTTACACAGTGTTAACCCCTGTGCGTGCCGCTATAACGCCCTTTTTGGGGGAAATAAGCTCCAAACCCCCATTCAGCCCTTTTCCCCCTTTTCCCCTTTTCCTAAAGTGGGTCCCATAGAAAGAAATGACATTTCAAAAAGGGAAACTATGAATTTTTCTGCTTTTTTTCGGGCGTAATTTTTTGGACACAATTACGCTCCAAAGTACACCCCTCAAATCCCTTTTGAACACCCCCTTTGGGTGGAGCCATGGGGGGTGCTACGCCATAGGGTCGGCCCCATAGGGGCGCGCTGCTCTCATGCTCCAGATTCTTTTCATTTTTCCCCCTCCCTTTTTTCAACCTTTTTACGTTCAATTTTTTTCCCCGCCAAAAACGTCACGATTTTGGTGTTCTTAGTATCTTCTACCTAAAATCTAATTTTGCCCGGCCCGACCTAATCACTGAGCTACGAAAAATCTTAAAAGAGGCTCTTTTCTGAAATTGTGGGCAAAGGCCCACAAGGGGGGCAATCTGGGCCCAATTATAATTTAATTTTTTAATGCTAATTAGCGCTATTACCCGGGGAGCAGAGCGTTTGTGTTCATGCACTGAGCAAATACAATTACTAGTCTCTATTACAATAAATGACATAACATCACATTACCCCAGGGGAGCGCGAAAGAGAGCAAGCGCCCCCTGGGGCCACGTTCAGCCCAAGGGGGGTTATTTAAATATTTCCCCTAAACATTTTATGACAATGTTTGGCCCAAGTCACAGGCTGTGCCAAGATTATTATTTACTCACACCGTGGGAATGATTCCCTTTCCCGGACTCTTTACCCCCCCTCCATTCTGGGAAGCGGGCAGAAAATTACCCTGATTACTTATACAGCCGAGTCATATTATTATGACCAGTAAAAAAATAACCAGATAACCCCGGGTTTTCATTTCCAAAAAAGCAGCTAACGGACGGGATGACTCCCTAAGGGCCCGGTAGGTTTTTACAGGGAACTGGGGCGACTGCTCCCACAGCTGCGGAGGGTCCATAAGCCCAAAACCACCATCCAGGGGCCCCACAGCTGCTGGAAAGGGGCCATAAGCCCAAAACCACTAAACCAAGGGGGCCCCCAAACTGCTGGAGGGGGCCCAAGGCCAAAAGCACCATCCAGGGCCCCCCAGCTCTGGAGGGGCCATAACCAACCCCCCCCATCCAAAGGGCTCTCACAGCTGCTTTGGGGGGTTTAAGAACCAACACCAACCCCCCAGGGGCTCCAAAACTTCTTGGGGGGGCCCATAGAGCCCCAAAACCACCAAACCAGGGGGGGGGGCCCCCACAGCTTCTGGAGGGTCCTAAGGCCCAAAACCCCCCATCCAGGGGGCCCCCCCCAGCTGCTGGGGTCCATAAGTCAACACCACCAAACCAGGGGGCCCCCCAGCGCAAGGGTTTCCCTAAGCCAACCCCCACCATCCAGGGCCTCCCCCAGCTGCTGGAGGGTCCAAAGAGCCAACACCACCATCCCGGGGGCCCCACAGCTGCGGGGGGTTTCCCAAAAAGCCAACACCACCATCCAGGGGGTCCCCGAGCTTCTGGAAGGGCCATAGAGCCAACACCCACCAACCCCGGGGGTCCACAGCTCTTGGGGGGTCCAAAAAAAGCCAACACCACCATCCAGGGGCCCCACAGCTGCTGGAAGGGGCCCCTAGAGCCCCAAAAACCACCATCCCCGGGCCCCCCCACACTGCTGGAGGGTCCATGAGCCAACACCACCATCCAGGGGCCCCCCAAAGCTTTTGGAAGGGTTTCCCCCAAAAGACCCAAAACCACCATCCAGGGGGTCCCCCAGCTGCTGGAAAGGGCCCTAGAGTCCCAAAACCCCCCATCCAGGGCCCCCCCCAAACTGCTGGAGGGTCCTAACCAACCCCCACCAACCAGGGGCCCCACAGCGCTTGGGGGGCCCATAGACCAACACCCCCCATCCAGGGGGCCCCCCAGGCTGGGGTCCATAGAGCCCAAAACACCATCCAGGGGACCCCAGCTGCCCGGGGGGTCCATAGAGCCAACACCCCCTCCAAGGGGGCCCCCCACAGCTGCTGGAGGGGCCAAGAACAACAAACCCCCATCCCGGGGGCCCCCCACTGCTTGGGGGGTCCATAGCCCCAACACCACCATCCCCCGGGGCCCCCCAGGGCTGGAGAGCCATAAAAGCCAAAACCATCCAGGGGCCCCAAAGCTGCAGGAGCTCCCTAACCAACACCACCAAACCAGGGGCCCCCCAGCTGCTTGAGGGTCCATAGAGGGCCCAAAACCACCATCCAAGGCTCCACAGCTGCTTGGGGGGTCCAAGAGCCAACAAACCACCATCCCAGGGGCTCCACAGCTGCTGCAGGGGCCATAGAAACCAACACCCCCCATCCAGGGGGTCCCAGAGCTTCTGGAATCCATAGAGGGAAAAACCACCCTCCAGGGCTCCACAGCTGCTTGGGAAGGGCCTAAGTCAACACCACCATCCAGGGCCCCCCACGCTGCTGGAGGGTCCCCTGAGCCAACACCACCATCCCGGGGCCCCCGAGTTCTGGAAAGGGCCATAGAACCAACACCATCAACCAGGGGCTCCACCCGCTTTCTGGGGGGTTTCCCTAGAGCCAACACCCCATCCAGGGGGCCCCCAACTGCTGGGGGGCCTAAAGCCAACACCACCATCCAGGGGCCCCCCCTGCTGGGGGGTCCATAGAGCCAAAACGACCACCCGGGGTCCCCAAACTTTCTGGAAGGGGCCATAAGCCCCCAAACCCCCCCATCCAGGGGGGTCCCACCAAACTGCGGGGGGTCCATAGAGCCCAAAACGACCCCAAACCAGGGGCTCCCCCCAGCTGCGGAGGGGCCAAAGAGCCAACAAACCCCCCCCTCCAGGGGCCCCCCACTGCTGGAGGGGGCCCTAAAAACAACACCACCACCAGGGCCCCCCCAGCGTGGAAGGGGCCATAGACCAACACCACCACCAGGGGGCCCCCACAGGGCTTGGGGGAGCCATTGGGGCCAAAACCACCAGGGCCCCCCAAACTGCGGAGCGTCCATAGACCAACCCCCACCAAACCAGGGGGCCCCCCACTGCTTAAGGGGCCTTTGAGCCAACCCACCAAACCAGGGGGTCCCCCACTCTGGAGGGTTTCCCTAGAGCCAAAAACCAAACCCTCCAGGGGCTCCACAGCGCTGCAGGGTCCCTAGAGCCAACAAACCCCCACCCGGGGCTCCCAAAACTTCTGGGGGTCCCTAGAGCCAACCCACCACCAGGGGCTCCAAAGCTGCTGGAAGGGCCCTAAAGTCAACACCCCATCCCAAAGGGCCCCCCACACTGCTGGGGGGTCCATAGAGCAAAACCACCATCCAGGCTTCCCCGAGCTTTTGGAAGGCCATAGAGGCCCAACACCATCATCCCGGGGTCCACAGGGTGCTGGAGGGCCAAGAAACCCAACCCCGACCATCCCGGGCCCCACAGCTGCTGGAGGGGCCCTTTAAACCAACACCACCATCCAGGGGGTCCCACAGCTGCTGGGGGGGTCCATAGACCAAAAAAACCATCCCCGGGGGCCCCCCAACTGGGTGGAGGGTTTCCCTAAGGGCCCAAAACCACCCTCCGGGGGGCCCCCAGCTGCTGGAGGGCCCCTAAGCCCAACAAAGACCAACCAGGGGGTCCCCCCCACTTCTGGATGGTTTCCTAAGCCAACACCACCACCCCCCGGGGTCCCACACCTGCTGGGGGTCCCCTAGAGCCAACACCAACCCCTTCCCGGGGCCCACATTTCTGGAGGTCCATAGAGCCCAAAAACCACCATCCAGGGGGTCCCCCACTTTCTTTAGGGGCCATAGAGGGCCCCACCACCCTCCAGGGGCCCCCCAGCTGCTGGAGGGTCCATAGAGTCAACACCAAACCCTCCAGGGGGTCCCACACTGCTGAGGGCCATAGAAACAACCCCACCAACCAGGGGCCCCCCACAGCTGCTGGGGGGTCCAAAGAGCCCAAAAACCGCCCCTCCCCCGGGGGCCCCCCACTGCTGGAGGGTCCATAAAGCCAACACCACCATCCAGGGGCCCCACACAGGTTCAGTTGGGGTCTGAGGAGTTAGGGGCCAGGGTATTACCTGGAAGTCATGATATTCCAACCAATGTCGGACATTCCTAGTCATGTGACGTGTCACATTGTCTTGCTAGAAGATCCCATTTGCCCTAGAGAAGATAATTAGCATGTATGGGTATGTGATCTTCAAGGGTGGATTCATACCCAAGTGTCTTTCACATGGATGAGTGGCCCAGAGAATGCCATGGAAATCTTCCCCAACTTGTATCCTTTCAGCAATGGTTGCAGGATGTTTGTTCTCTGATGTTTCTGACCTGACACTCCAACAACCATCTCTTTGATGAAGCAGAAAATGTCACTCATCGGAGAAGACAACCAAGAAAGTAGGTAAGCCATTAACTAGGTAAGTATGTAAATCCTTCATTAAGTACGTAATCCCCTAGTAGGTAGGCAGGTATTTGAGTCTCACTAAGTAGGAAGGTAGGTAAATGGGTAGCTAGGTAAGACCCCATTCGTTAGGTAGGTGTGTAGGTAAACAAGCCCCCATTAGGTGGATAGGTAAGCCTACCATTAGGTAGGATCCTATTACATAGGCCCTCCATTAGGAAGGTAGGTAAGACTTCCCTTAGGTAGGATCCCGTTAGATAGCCCCCCCAATAGGAAGGTAGGTAAGACTCCCATTAGGTAGGATCCCATGAGATAGGGCCCCGATAGGAAGGTAGGTAAGACTCCTATTAGGTAGGATCCCATTAGATAGCCCCCATTAGGAAGGTAGGTAAAACTCCTATTAGGGAGTATCCCATTAGATAGCCCCCCAATAGGAAGGTAGGTAACACTCCCATTAGGTAGGATCCCAATAAATAGGCCCCCCATTAGGAAGGTAGGTAAGACTCCCATTAGGTAAGATCCCTTTAGATAGCTCCCCAATAGGAAGGTAGGTAAGACTCCCATTAGGTAGGATCCCATTAGATAGTCCCCCAATAGGAAGGTAGGTAAGACTCCCATTAGGTAGGATCCCATTAGATAGTCCCCCACTAGGAAGGTAGGTAAGACTGCCATTAGGTAGGATCCCATTAGATAGCCCCCCCAATAGGAAGGTAGGTAAAACTCCCATTAGGTAGGATCCCGTTAGATAGCCCCCCATTAGGAAGGTAGGTAAGACTCCCATTAGGTAAGATCCCTTTAGATAGCCCCCCAATAGGAAGGTAGGTAAGACTCCCATTAGGTAGGATCCCATTAGATAGCCCCCATAGAAGGGAAGGTAAGACTGCCATTAGGTAGAAACCCATTAATAGCCCCCCAATAGGAAGGTAGGTAAGACTCCCATTAGGTAGGATCCCATTAGATAGTCCACGAATAGGAAGGTAGGTAAAACTCCGATTCGGTAGGATCCCATTAGCTAGCCCCCCAATAGAAGGGAGTAAGACTCCCCTTAGGTAAAATCCTATTAGATAGCCCCCATTAGGAAGGTAGGTAAGACTCCCATTAGGTAAGATCCCTTTAGATAGCCCCCCAATAGGAAGGTAGGTAAGACTGCCATTAGGTAGAATCCCATTAGATAGCCCCCCAATAGGAAGGTAGGTAAGACTCCCATTAGGTAGGATCCCATTAGATAGCCCCCATTAGGAAGGTAGGTAAGACTCCCATTAGGTAAGATCCCTTTAGATAGCCCCCCAATAGGAAGGTAGGTAAGACTCCCATTAGGTAGGATCCCATTAGATAGCCCCCCAATAGGAAGGTAGGTAAGACTCCCATTAGGTAGGATCCCATTAGATAGTCCACGAATAGGAAGGTAGGTAAGACTCCCATTAGGTAGGATCCCATTAGATAGCCCCCCAATAGGAAGGTAGGTAAGACTGCCATTAGGTAGGATCCCATTAGATAGCCCCCCAATAGGAAGGTAGGTAAGACTCCCATTAGGTAGGATCCCATTAGATAGCCCCCATTAGGAAGGTAGGTAAGACTGCCATTAGGTAGGATCCCATTAGATAGCCCCCCAATAGGAAGGTAGGTAAGACTCCCATTAGGTAGGATCCCATTAGATAGTCCACGAATAGGAAGGTAGGTAAGACTCCCATTAGGTAGGATCCCATTAGATAGCCCCCCAATAGGAAGGTAGGTAAGACTCCCATTAGGTAGGATCCCATTAGAAAGCCCCCATTAGGAAGGTAGGTAAGACTCCCACGAGGTAGGATACCATTAGATAGCCCCCCATTAGGAAGGTAGGTAAGACTCCCATTAGGTAGGATCCCATTAGATAGCCCCCCAATAGGAAGGTAGGTAAGACTCCCATTAGGTAGGATCCCCTTAGATAGCCCCCATTAGGAAAGGGAGTAAGACTCCCATTAGGGAAGATCCCTTTTGATAGCCCCCCAATAGGAAGGTAGGTAAGACTGCCATTAGGTAGAATCCCATTAGATAGCCCCCCATTAGGAAAGGGAAAGGGAAGACTCCCATTTGGTAGGATCCCATTAGATAGCCCCCCAATAGGAAGGTAGGTAAGACTGCCATTAGGTAGGATCCCATTAGATAGCCCCCCAATAGGAAGGTAGGTAAGACTCCCATTAGGTAGGATCCCAGTAGATAGTCCCCCAATAGGAAGGTAGGTAATACTCCGATTAGGTAGGATCCCATTAGCTAGCCCCCCAATAGGAAGGTAGGTAAGACTGCCATTAGGTAGGATAGCATTAGATAGGCTCCCCTAATAGGAAGGTAGGTAAGACTCCCATTAGGTAGATAAGTCCCCCATTGGGTGTGTAGGTAGTTAAGCCCTCCATAAGGTAGGAAGATAGGTCGACCTCCACCCTTACTAGGGTTCCATTTCTGCTAATTGAAATTTAAAATATAATAAATAAATAAACCTCACCTCTCCCCGTTCCTCCGGGCACTGGTAATGTGATGCAGTAACATCATCACATCCCTTGTATCGGGCTGCTCCTTCTGACCTCTTATAAGCTACAGGCCTGAAGCAATTGGCAGGGCAGGGGTCCATAGACCGCCCAGGGCAGGGGGACTGTCCCACTGGATCCGGGACTGATGGGAGGCTTGGCAGCGAGTGTCTCCAATATGGCCGACCTCCCGGAAGCTTTTATATAATAATCACATTAGTTCTCTTCTACCAATAAATGTAATTCATTAAACAAAAATAACATACATCAATTGAAAATCCACCGATGCCCGTGTAAAGCGCTGCGGTCTCTACACTGTATAACGTAATTGATTGCCACAGTTTATTAGGTATCAGCAACAAACGACGGAGATATATTCACTGTCAATGGCTTGTTTAATAATGTAATTAGTGTTGAGAACAAGCCTGAATGAAGTGGTGGGAGCTTAACCAGCCTCACATCAGAAAATCCATCCAAGATTTCAAGTACTGAGGATGATGACCCACCACGCTGAGGGATACTGAAAATGGGTTTGGGCCCCTTATAGACTTTTAATTTAAAAATTTTTAATCTCCCAGTGACCATTGGCCGCAGCCGCCTACTGGTGACCACTTACTAAATAGGAAAAAGTCAGTCAATGGAGCGGAGACTTAATCTGACGGCAGGAGCAATGATTTAGTCATAAAGTGGGAGCCTGACTATTGCTTATAGATGGGTTCCTCTAGAAGTTGGCGCCAGACATATAATAAAGGTAAGGTTAGTGTTTGTGTAAATCAGAAGTGCTGAACTGTAACATCTCACAGTTAAGAAATATTACTCCAGTCAATCGTCATATTTTCATCACTCATACAATAATAATTTCATATAAAACTACTATAATACTGTCCTCTGTATACAAGAATATAACTAAAAAATACGTCCCCTATTACAAAAATATAACTACATAATCGCTCCTATGTACAAGAATATAACTACTAAATACGCCTCCATTACAAGAAATAACCTTAAACGCCTCCTATGTACAAAAAATATAACTACTAAAAAACTGCCCCTAGTACCAGAAAAATAACACTATAATACTGCCCCCCATTACAAGAATATAACTACTAAAATACTGCCCCCTTTTGTAAAGAATAAACTCTATAATACTGCCCCATTACAAAATATAACTACTATAATACTGCCCTTATGTCAAAATAAACTTAAAAAATACTGCCCCCCTGACAACAATAAAACATATAATCCCCTTATCTACAAGAAATAACTACTATAATACTGCCCCCTAGTACAAGAATATAACACATAATACGCCCCCTTTTAAAAATTAACTACTTAATACGCCCAGTACAAGAATATAACTACTATAATCCCCCCCCCAAAGAAACAAATATAACACTATAATACTCCCCCCCTATTACAAAAAATATAACTCATAATACTGCCCCTAGTACAAAAATATAACTAATAAATACTGCCCCCAAAGAAACAAGAATATAACTACAAAAATACGGGCCCCCCTATGTAAAAAAAATTAAAATTTACAAAATAATACGGGAAACCCAAACAACGAAAAAAATAACCTCCCCCGTTGATCCCAAAAAATACCCTTCCTCAGGACCGGGCCCGGGGGAGTCCACCCCCAGAAGAAATTCACAAGTGAAATCGGCCGGGCCAGCTTAAACGGGAAAGCCCAAGACGGGAAATTTGAATAAAACTTCCCAAATTTTTTTTCCCAACTTAAATTAAAAAGGAAACAAAAAAGGATACCCCCTCGGGTTTTCAATGCAAAAATAGCACCATAATGTAGACAAGGGCCACTTCAGACCGACGCGTTTCGGAAACTTGTCCTTAGTCGTGGTCTCCTGACAAAAAGTTGTTTCAGGCTATTATATATCCAGCCAAAGTATGTCACATGACTGAGGGGAGGGGAGAGAATAACACACACCCCTATCCTTCTTGTGTACCCCCTTTTAAAAGAATTTGGGAAATAAATTTGAAGTTTTTTTTTCATTCCCAGTCGGGTCTCTCTGATAAAGCTGGTTTTGCATTTCATTTGGGAAAAATTCAAATAATATTTGCCCCTATTAAAGAAAAATAACTACTATAATACTGCCCCCTATGTAAAAGAAAAACAACTTTAATACTGCTCCAAATGTAAAAGAATATAACAAACTTAAATGCCCTTTATTAAAAAGGGAAAAATAAAAATTAATACTGCCCCTATGTAAAAAAATATAAAACTAAAATACTGCCCCCTATGTACAAGAATAAACTACTATAAACGGGCCCCCTATGTACAAAAAAATAAATTTACTTTTAATACGGGCCCCCTTGTAAAAGAATAAATTTTTAAAATTTTTGGGGGCTGGCCTATGAAAACAAAATAAAACTACAAAAAAACTGCCCCTATTCCCAAGAATAAAAACTCCTAATACTCCCCCTTGAAACAAAAATTATAATACTATAATACTGCCCCTATGTACAAAAAATAAAAATACAAATAATACGGGCCCCCTAGGGTCCCAAGAATATAACTACTATAATACGGCCCCTATGAAACAAGAATATAACACAATAAAACCCCCTATTACAAGAATAAACTACTTAATACGGGCCCCTATGTAAAAGGGAATATAACTCCCTATAATACTGCCCCCTATGTAAAAGAATAAACTACTAAAAACTCCCTTCCTAGTACAAGAAAAATACTACTATAATACTCCCCCCTATTACAAGAATTTTCCCTACTTAATACGCCCCCTTTTTCCCCCAAAAAAAATAACAAATAAAAATGCCCCCAATGTAAAGAATTTTAACCCCCTATAATTTTTCCCCCTATGTACAAGAATATAACTATATAATACTGCCCCTATGTACAAGAATATAACTAAAAAAATTACTGCCCCAATGAAACAAGAATAAAACCTACTAAAATCCTCCCTATGAACAAGAAAAAACCCACTATAATACTCCCCCCCTTTTACAAAAAATATAACTACTAAAATACTGCCCTATGTACAAGAATATAACTACAAAAACTCCCCCCCTATGTACAAAAATTTAAACGACTATAAACTGCCCAATGTACAAAAAATATAACTACTAAATACTGCCCCTTTTGAACAAGAATATAACTACTATAAAATTTGCTCCTATGACAAAAATAAAACTACAAAAACTCCCCCTGGGTACAAGAATATAACTTTTATAATACTCCCCCTTTTGTAAAAAGAATATAATTTAACAAATAAAAAAAAAAAAATTTAAAAAAAATAAAAAAAAAAAAATTTTAATATAAAAAAAAAAACGGGCCCCCTATGAAACAAAAAAAACTACTAAAAACGGCTCCCTATGAACAAAAAATATAACCCCAAATTAAAATACTGCCCTCTATTCAAAATAAACTATTTTACAAAAACCCCCCCTATGTACAAGAATAAAAACCTACTATAATCCGGCTCCTATGTACAAAAAATATAACTACTATAAAATGCCCCCTATGACAAGAATAAAAACTACTATAAACTGCCCTATGTACAAGTTTTTAACAAACTATAATACTGCCCTATGTACAAGAATATAACTACTACAATACTGCCCCCTATGTACAAGAATAAAACTATAAATACTGCCCCCTATTTCAAGAAATAATACTCCCAATACCCCTTTTTCATTTGTTTTCTTTGGGCTGTTTTTTCATTTTTAAACTCTCCGATCCCATTTTTTAAGGTTTTTTTTTTTTATAGGCCCATCCCATTGAACAATTTTGGGGGAAAACCCCTTGGTAAATCTGGACAGATGGGGTTTGATTTTTTTCTATTGCTCTATTCTGCTCCTGACAAATCCCCCTTTTTTATCACCATTTTTCCAAAAACCCTCTTTGGGCATTGGACTGAGCCATCCGGGCTATGGGGGGAAAGCCTTGATTAGTATCAAAAGGGGGCTCTGAGGTCACTCATGGCTGAGAATGCTTTGGTCTTTAAATTAGGTAGGTTTACAAGAAATCGATAAGAGGTGACAGGTCTGTGATGGGGGAGTAGGCAATTCTAGTTTTCCTTGGCTGACTCTCCTAATCCCATTTCCAAAACTAAATCCCCCCGGGTAGTCAATGCCAAGGGGTTTTCCCCCCCCCAAAATTTTTAGTTTGAAGAAACTTTTCAAAAGGGGGAACAAAATTTAGGGCTGCCCCGTTTTCCCTGTTTTTTGGAGGCATCAGGAATAATAATAGTTGACTTCATGAAGAACATTCCTCATGTTATGGACGTACGGATTAAGACTACTCGACAGTGATGATATCTTCAGTGACTTTTTACAGGGTGTGAGTCATAATTCTACCCCAAAATTTTTAATTTTTGGGGCCTTTTGCCGGGGGGCATGGGCCAAAAGAGGGGGTTTGGTAAGCATGTGTCATGACGTTTTAGTGGGCCAAATGCGAACAGTGCCCGGTTTTCGGGTGGTCCAAACTCTATGGCCCGGGTTCCCCGACACAGGCGAGGGGTGTCACATGCTTAAATGGGTCCCCGGAAAAACGTGTTTCACCCCAATGGAAAGAAGTCCCAAAAAGTCAGGGGCCCGCGTAAGCCCGGGGCCTTTCTTTTTGGGGGAAAATTAAAACAATACAGACAAGACATTTACGGGTTCTCCAGTCCCCCTCCCCCGGTGACAAAGGGCTTTTGTGCAAAAAGGGAAAGGGCCGGGGGGTGCTGCTCTTCCCGCCCCCAAAAGGGCTTTATCCACTTATTCTGGGGTGGCTTCCAGGTCAAAGGGCTCGTGACCCAGGATGTGTGGCTTGATATCTTCAAAATCTTCTTCTGGTCACATAGGCAGTCTGGCAGAGTCTCTTCTGCTAACCACTGGCATCAAATTGCAGAACCACTAGGGCTCTTATGTTAACCTTTTATACAGTTTTTGATTTATCTAGAGTTCTTCCCAATGGGAGGGGTGGGAAATTTGGGGAAGGCAAACCTTACAAAAAAATGTTACAATTTCATTTCTCATACATTTGATAGAGCTTCCCCCTTCTGGGGGCCCAAAGGGATTTCTTTTTTTTTTCCCGACAAAGTGCAAAGGTCACTGTCTGAGATTTTCCTTCAAAAAATAAACTGTGTAAATTTTTAGCAAAGTGGAACGTTTTCCCCAAATTCTTAGTCCATAGGTTTCAAGTCTCCCGAGTTTCCCCCAGTAAAAAAACTTTCCTATGGGTTTTTCCCGTAGCACAGTGCAGAGGATAGTGCACATAAATAAGACATATTATAATAAACAAGTAAAAAACCCGAAATTTAACAAAATTTTTAAAAATAACAAGTAAAATAGCAGGTTTCAAACTTGGTTTCTAAGGGTAATAATGTATGGAGGCTTTGCATAGTAGCAATAGGTAAATGTCCCCCAGTCCCAAAATACCCTTTTTTTTGGGGGACTTTCACCTTACCCGGGTATTTAAAAAACAGGGGGTTGGGGGAGCAAGCTAGATCTTTGCTCCTAGATAAGTTTAAGGTACCAATCTTTTCCTGGCCAAATGAAACCCTGTAATTTTTTAATTGGGGGAAGGGGATAAAATCCAACCCCCGACTTTTGTTGACCTTTTTTTTTTCATAAGAAACAGAAAAGGGCAGTAGAAATCAAAAAAAGCCCATTTCCCAAAAACCAAAAGGCTGGAGATTTAATTTACTTCCCCTTTTTAGTCAACAGATCGTTGGTAAATCTCATAAAGACTGTGGTGATGTGTAGATGTAATATCTATGCCAAGTGGGCCCCAAGGATCAACTCCACTGGTGGGCTCCAGCATCAAAATCCCCTTTTTGGGGGGGCCAAAAAATCAACTCCCGTGGTGGGGCCCCCCAAACATCAAATTCACTGGTGGCCCCAAGAAAACAACTCCACTGGTGGGCTTTCCCAAGGGAAACCCAAATGCAAATTTTGGCCCCCCAAACATCAAAACCTTCCCCACCCTTTGGGGGCTCCAGAATAAAATCCCCTTTGGGGGGGCCCCCAAGCATTCAACTCCTTTTTGGCCCAAAATCAACCCCCCCTGGTGGCCCCAAGAAAAAACTCCCCTGGGGGGCCCCAAGAATTTAACTCCCCTGGTGGGCCCCCCAAAAAACAACCCACGGGGGGCCCCAAGAATCAACCCCCGATGGCCCCCAAGAATCAACTCCACGGGGCCCCAAGAAAACAACTCCACGGTGGGTCCCCAGAATTATCTCCACTGTGGGCCCCAAATAATCAACTCCACTGGTGGGGCCCCCAAAAATCAGCTCCAAAAGGTGACCCCAAGGATCAAAATGCACTGGTGGGCCCCAAGAAAACATCTCCACTGGGGGGGCCCCAAAAAACCAAACCCCCTTGGGGGGCCCCCAAAAAAAAAAAAAAAAAAAAATCACTGGGGCCCCAAGAATCAACCCCACTGGTGGCCCCAAAATCACTCCCGGGGGCCCAAGGATCAACTCCACGGGTGGCCCAAGGATCAACTCCACTGGTGGTCCCAAGGTAAACTCCACGGGTGGCCCAAATAAACTCCATGGGGGGGTTCAAGAAAAGCCCACGGGTGGCCCCGAAAGTAATCAACTCCACTGGGGGCCCCCAAAGGGATCAACTCCACGGTGGTCCCAAGATCATCCCATGGGGGGCCCTCGGTATAATATACTATATATCCCTTTAAAAAAAAGATTTTAAATTGAATAAGATCGTTGGAAAAACATAAAAAAAGATGGGGACCCCAATGACTTGATATAGAACCCCCTGATGGAACAGAATTGGGAAGCTGAAGCTGCCCCTGTAGGGTGAGTATGGTCCTCCTGATAAGGTCAGAAGGAAGATGTATTTTCGTCCTGTACAGTAAACCTTCCTCAGACTCAATTATCTCAGTTTCAAGTCTGCTGATTAAGGAAAGTTGTTGTGATTGGAGATGAAAACTGGAAGTGGAGATACCATCTTTACGAGGGGAATGACCTTCAGAGAAATTGGAAGGAGGATGGGGGGTGGGGGGGGGGGGGGGGGGGGGGGGGGGGGGGGGAATTTTTGGAAAAGTAAACCCCGCAGCAAAATTCCAAATGTTTCATACTGCGTAATCCACACCGCAAACCTGCAGGAATTTACTGTCCAATACCCCATCACTGCTCATCCACATGGAGATCCGACCACAGATTATCAGTTCAGATTTCACCATTTTAGGGTAAAATTTTTGGTAAATCTGCAGCTCAGTCTCCATCAAAATCCGCATGTGACACATTCACATGATTAGATGAAAAAGCTGCAGAATTTCTTCACCACATTTTAATTTACCTTTAGGCTATGTCTACCCTGCAGTGGACAAAAAACGACCTGAAAACGAAATTCAAAAACGCATGAAAATAGTTTTTTT
>JAODAL010071390.1:0-15543 GCA_025379985.1 Phyllomedusa bahiana
ATTGTTCATGTGCTTTGAAAGCAGCAATACTACGGTCCCATTGTAAAAAAGTTGTTTTAACAGACATTTTTCTTCCCAAAATTTTCCCAAAATGGCTCAAGGGTCATGTTTGAATTTTTTTGGGGAATTTTGCGGAAATGCAGCTATATACAGGTCCCTTTTTTAAAAAATTGGTTTTTAAAAGACTTTGTTCTTCAAATTGTCAAAAAAGGGTCAAGGGGGCATGTTTTGAATTTTTGGGGGATTTTGCTGTGAAATGCAGCTTTTACACAGGGCCTATTCAAAAAAAAGTGGTTTCCCCAAAAACATTTTTTCTTTTACAATTGCCAAAATTGGGGTAAAAGGGCATGTTTTTAAATTTTTGGGGGCATTTTGCTTGAAAGCAGCAACAAGGGCCCCATTTTTAAAAAATGTGGTTTCTAAAAACATTTTTCTTTTAAAAATTGTTAAAAAAAGGTCAAGGGTGATGTTGTGCAAAAACAGAATGGTTGGACACTGTTAATGGGCAAATATTCAAAAGGGGCTTGTTTTTGCAAGATCTTAAAAAAGCTAGCAATTCCCGTATGAGACAACTATTTAATTTCAAAAAAAAAAGGAATCAAAGACAGTTTGGGGGTTCCATCCCATTTTAAAAAAGTTTTTTAGAATAAACTACTAAAAAATTTCATGTACAAAATACTGATACAAAAAATTCATCTGAAATTTTACAAGGGGGGTACAGGAAAAACTTTAAAAATGTAGGTTACCCAGGGCAGGGGATAGTCAATGTCCAGTTCACCTAAAATGGTTGTTAAAAGACTCCCTTTTTCCGGCACTTTTTTAACGTGGGTCAGACAGGTTTTAATGGTCATACTGCGGTCCATTTCAGGTATATCAAAGTCCATTCAACTAAAATGGTTTGAAAGCCCCTTTTTCCGGCACTTTTTTTAACTGGGGTCAGCAGATTTGGGGCCCCATGCTTTGGGCCCCGGACAGGTATATCAATGTCCGTTCAACTAAAATGGGGTTAAAATCCTTTTCCTTCACTTTTTAAACTGTGGGGTAGACAGGCTAATGGTCATACTGCGGTAACAGGGCCCCGAATAGTTAAAAGTCCAGTTTTAAAAAAATGGTGGTTGAAAACTCCTTTTTTTTCCGGGACTTTTTAAATTGGGGGGCATGCAGGGTTTGGGGGTCATCTGTGGCCCAGGGCAGCCATAGTGAATGTCCAGTTCAACTAAAAATGGTGGTTGAAAGACTCCTTTTTTTCCGGGACTTTTTAATCTGTGGGTCAGACAGGTTTAAGGTCATGCTCGTTCCAGGGGAGGGGTATTCAATGAATTCAAGTAAAAGATGGTTTAAATAATACTGCCTTTTTGGCACTTTTTTTATTTTTGGGGGGTATAAGGTTTAAGGGTCATGCGTGGACAGACGGGGTAGTGAATGGGTTTTTGACTTTTTTTCTTGGCTTTTATAACCCAAATGTGTTGCCTAAGAGTAGCATGTATCCCTTTTACTGTTTGTGGTGTTAATTCCAGCTTCTCCAGCCCGTTTGGGTGTAAGAAAGAAGGGGTTGTTCCTCCCATAGCTTTAATGGGCATCGGGGGGTAATCTATTATCGCTATCGGGAAATTGGGCTTATAATTTGGCCGATACCCGACTATCGACCCATACGATAGTCAAGTAATCGCTCACATAATCAGGACATAAAAAATACTATAATGAACATATTTAAATAAACCAAGAACCCAAAGACAGTGTCACGATACAAGATAACATTACAAATGGGAAGAATACATTGTACGAAAAGGTCACAAAAGCAATGATCTTTAACAATGTCATTAAATAAATAAAACAATTAAAAAATATTTTAAAGTTAAACCCTACCCTTGCAGCCTAACTGACATTGTTTACATTATGTTTAAATACAAAGCATAGCCTGGATGAATGATTGGAGAAAACCTTTTCAGCCTAAAAATATCTATATCAAATCTAAAAAAGTTCTCGTGCATATGATTTTATTATGATATATTTAGGCTGAAAAGGTTTTCTCCAATCTATGTCATCCAGGCTATAGCTTTGTATATTAAACAAATGTAAATAATGTCAGTTAGGCTGCAAGGGTAGGGTTTTAACTTTACAATTTTTTTTTTTGTTTTATTTATTTTAGGCGCAATATCCCTTCTGCCTGTCGGTCTACAGCGCGCATGTGGGAGTCTATCTGTTCCCCGCCGGCTTTTCGGGGATTTTTCCCTTGATTCCCGGGAAAAACGAGGTTGGGCCGATTGCACATGCGTGCACCTCGGGGATTCCTTGCGGGTCACATGGTGAACATCCAGCCAACTCACTTCCGGATCACAGTCTGTACCTGGGGAAGAGCGGTGGTCGAGTCGACATCTCGGCAATGCGGTCAATGGCCGAACAGGTGTAGGGTAAGTGTGCATTAGATAGAAGCTATATATATGTTGTATTTGCAGGCATTAGGTATGCCATGATTATTGGGTTCGCCCCGAAACGCGTCGGCATCTAGTCGTTTCTTCTCCTCTGTCTGCATGTCGCCTCCTTCAAATTTAATGAATATTTTGGAATAAAGCGTTGGATTTTTTTTTTACCTACATCTGCATGAATTATTGGATCGCTGGATCTTTTTTCTACTGTTGACAAGATAACATTACAAATGGGAAGAATACATTGTACGAAAAGATCACCAAAGGCATTTTTCTAGTTACCATAATGGTGATCTTACCAGCCTTGTGACTTATGATATAGAAAGAGTTAAGCCTCTTGAGAGGTGTGGGGATCGTAGGAAGGTCCTTCTCTTTTTTCTACTGTTGCCATTGTTTCTCTCCATGCTACCTGGAGGATCCGGGCGTCCAGTTACAAGAAGAGTGGTAAGCTGGCTAAAGTTGCTTTTCTATGTAATGTTATCTAATGTCATGTGACATTTGTTCTGACACGCCATTGGCTTTTGATTCATTTAAATATGTCTATTATGTGTATGTTTTTTATGTCATGACTAAGGGTGTGCTACCCGAAACGTGTCGACATTGCTTTGTCGTGTTTGGATTTTAAATGATTCATAAATAAAGAAGTTTTATTCATGTTATCGGTGCAGGATCGATTCCGTTTGCTTACGGCTTTCTCATATGTTTATATAGCCTAGGACCAGGCCAATTAAACATTTCCATAGTGTAAAATAATTTATCATGCAGGACAAACAATTCAAAACTGATGTGCTTACCATACAGCCTTAGAAAGTTTTCTGATAGCTTATAATGCATGAAGTTTATGGGAACTGTGAGGATTTGCGCTAAGTCTGGGGATTTACTTAGGCGTCTGAACAGAAGACTTTACAAGTGATTTGAAATCCTTGGGAGTTTATACACATAATATGTTGTTCTTTATTATGCATAAGCACATTTGTAATACACTGGAGTGCCCGCATCCTTCTGCTGATAAAAACATATGGCAAGTGAAGTAGTGTAAAGCAAAAATGTACCTGTATAAATTTGTTCAAAAATAAACCACTCTGGCATATTTTTCTTTTTGATGGAGCGCCATTGTTTTTTTAGTAGCAAGAAAAGCATAGTCTTCTGATTTTTCCTGACATCAAAAGTACTAGAATCTTGACAAAAATCTGATGACCCTTATACCTAGGAGGGATCTTATTTAAAATGGATTTGTCAAAGTTGTTTGACTCTTTGATAAAGGCAGCCACAGCACTAGTATGAACAGAGCCTTAAAGATGGGTTGTCTGGTGAACCAAAAAAAAAAGTGTACCGTAATGGTTTACATTCAGTAACAGTACAATGGTATTATTTAGACCATTTATGGTGATGATATGTGGGGGTGATGATGATGTACTAGTATTATGGTATTAATCTGTGCTTCTCTATTGTTGTTATTGGTATTATTGATCTTGATATACTGATTCGCTCAGTAACAGTATAATGGTATCAGTCACTATATGGGGTATTATTTGGTCCTTATATATTGTTTCTATTGATAATATTGGTCTTGCTATATTGATTTGGTCAGTAATATTATGGTGATATTAGTCACTATATATTGGTGACATCGCTGATAATGTGGCCCTAGTATACATACTGACCTGCAGAATACAGATCAGATGTCAATTAAACTGTTCAATGTAAACTCCAACAACAACTAAACCCAAAGAACAAAAGCACAATTGCATTTTTTTTTGGGGGGAGGAGAGGGAACAGACCCTTCGGCTGTATAACCTGTGTTTCTTTGGCCCCATTTGAATATAGTTTCCTTCTTTGGGACAATAGAAATAATTTTCTGCAGTGTTACACTACAGACATCCATCACATCAAACTGGGAATCTGTTGTTCAAAAGAATTGGTCAATAGCTGGTGAATTTTTGCACCCGGGCCCATAAGCTACAAACCCCTTTAGATTTTATATAAAATATAATATATATATAATATATATATATATATATTATATATAATATAATATATACTAACCGCTAATGACGTGATTTTTATCGGTCACATGTCCCTGCAGCCAATCATAGGCCATATATATATATATATATATATATATATATATATATATATATATTTTTTTTTTTTTTTTTTTTTTCAAAATTGCTTATTTTAAAAATTGTGTGTGTATATACATATATGTAATGGGTCGCGCCGCGTGACACCCTGCGCGTCGCGGGCGCAACCGTGTCCCCATCTCCTGGCGCCGCTGATCGGATTAATCCACCTGGCCAACCGCATCGATGTAAGGTTCGCTGAAAGGCAGGAGGAGCTCCGCCAAGAAAGAGACTCTGCATGCCCCCATCGGCTGCTTTGCCTGGCTCCGGTATTCCAGCGTTCTCCGATGCCGCCTCCTCAAACCTCCGAAGCGGAGCCCGTGCAGGGGGATCGGGGCCCCCTTATTTGGAGCAAGAGCTACTCGCCGTCGGGCAGAGAACTTATGCCTCTACTGCGCCAGCCTGGATCATTTCTGCAGAAACAGTTCGCAACATCCCCAGCGTGCGGGAAATGCTTGCACCTAGGTGCCGTAGGAGAGGCGACCCTAGGTGCTTATTCCTCTCCCGTTTAATGATGCCAATGGAGGTGACATCTGATACGGGCCTATCATTCCGGACTTCGGCCTTTCTGGACTCCGGGTCAGCCGGAGACTTCATCCATGCCTCCTTGGTAACCCGATACCGCTTGCCAGTAGTCCATCTGGAAAAGCCTCTGCTTATTTCTTCGGTCAGTGTGGAGCTTCTTAGTGACCCCATCCAGTACATAACCCGGCCGGAGAAGATCTCGTTCCATGTTCTGCCTCGTGCTTCCTCGGCGATTCTCTTTTGGGGCTTCCCTGGCTGCAACGTCATGCCCCTATGCTTGACTGGAAGACAGGCGAGGTACTGCGTTGGGGACCAGAATGTCGGAACCTCTGTTTGGAAGCACCACGCCCGGTGCCTACCTCTTCTCCACAGTCGCCCGTCAAGCCGCTGCCAGGCCTGCCAGTGGAGTACCAGGATTTTGGGGACGTATTCTCTGAAAAGCAGGACGAGACGCTGCCAGCCACAATCAGCCTTAAAGACTGCCCAATTGACCCCTCCCTGGGACCAGTCCCCCCTGGGGAAGGGTCTATCCGCTGTCCTGGAGACTCAGGCCATGTCGGCCTATATACAAGAGAACCTGCAGAAAAGATTTATTCGCAAATCCTCCTCCCCAGCTGGAGCCGGGTTCTTCTTCATGCAGAAAAAGGATGGTTTCCTCCGTCCGTGTATTGACTATAGGGGTCTAAATAAAATCACCGTGAGAATTGACTACCCGCTCCCACTGATCTCAGAGCTTTTTGATCACCTCAGGGGGGCTAAGGTGTTCTCCAAATTGGACCTGCGTCGAGTCTATAATCTCATCAGAATTCAGGAAGGGGATGAGTGAAAAACAGCTTTTAATACCCGAGATGGACATTTTGAATATCTTGTGATGCCCTTTGGGCTATGCAAAGCTCCAGCTGTGTTCCAAGAATTCGTCAATGATGTCTTCAGGGATCTATTGTACACCTGTGTCATAGTGTATCTGGATGACATCCTGATCTTCTCCCCCGATCTCCAGACACATCGGACAAAGGTGTGCCAGGTTCTGAGACGTCTGCGCAACAACCGACTGTACGCCAAGCTGGAGAAATTTTTATTCCACCAGACCAGCTTACCTTTCCTGGGGTAGTCTCGGTTAAGGGTTTGCAGATGGCCCTGGCAAAACTCTCTGTGGTTCTGCAATGGCACCGTCCTGTCAGTCTTCGGGCGATTCAGCCCCTTTCTGGGCTTTCCCAAATTTAAATTACCGGCAATTCATCTCCCCACTTCTCCACCTTGGGGGCTCCCATTGGGGCCCCTCACCAGGAAGAACGCGAATCCGAGATGCTGGCCTCCGGAGGCTAAAAAGGGCATTTAGCGAACTAAAGACTGCCTTCTCCTCTGCGCCTGTCTTAGTCCGGCCAGATCCTGAGAAGTCCTTCTCTATGGAGGTGGATGCCTCTTCCGTGGGGGCAGGGGCAGTCCTCACACAGGCTCCAAAGGCACGACTCTCACGTGCGGGTTCTTCTCCAAGATCTTTTCACCGGCGGAGCGGAATTATGCCATTGGGGATCGGGAGCTTTTTGGCCATCAAGTTGGCCCTGGGGGAAATTTGGCGACATGTGCTGGAGGGGGCGCGTCACCCCAATTGACATCTTTACGGATAAACAAGAATCTCTTTTATCTTCAGACGGCCCAGCGCCTAAACCCCCCGCCAAGCCAGGTGGTCTCTCTTTTTCTCAACTTTTTGACTTTCGTATTCACTTCCGGCTTGCTGAGAAAAAACGTCAAGGCTGATCCCCCTTTCCTCCGTGCCTCGGGTGTGGTTGGTGAGGAACCCATGTCACAGCACATTATTTCTCACGAATGGTTGGTTCACGTGGCTCCCGTGGATCTCCAAGTCGATCCTGCGGGCAAGACTTATGTGCCACCGGCGCACAGGAAGAGAATACTGGAGTGGGGGCATAGTTCCCTATTGGCTGGTCACCCCGGAGCACGGAAGTCCTTATTTCTCGGCACTACTGGTGGCCAACTCTGGCACAAGACGTAAAATACTTCACCCTCTCCTGTGTCACGTGCGCTCGAAACAAAGGTCCCATGTCACGGGCCCGCAGGTCTCTTACATCTTGTGCCCATTCCAGAAATCCCCTGGACACACATAGCCATGGATTTCATCACGGATCTACCTGTGTCTTCAGGAAATTCAGTCATCTGGTTGGTCACGGACCGATTCTCGATGTCCCACTTTGTGCCGCTTCCTGGCCTGCCCTCTGCACCACAATTGGCTGCTCACTTCTTCCGGCACATTTTCTGTCTGCATGGGTTACCTTCGCATATCGTCTCCAATCGCGGAGTTCAATTTGAATCCCGGTTTTGGTGGGCGCTATGTTCTTGTTTGCAAGTCAAGCTAGACTTTTTTTCGGCCTACCACCCTCAGTCCAACGGACAGGTGGAAGAGTTAATCAAATCCTGGGAGAATATTTGCGTCATTTTGTTTCCAGACGTCAGGACAACTGGGCCGAGCCGCTCCCCTGGGCAGAGTTTTCTTACAACCATCGTGAATCGGATGCAGCTGGTGCATCTCCATTTTTTGTAGTCTATGGCCGCCACCCGCTCCCTCCCTTTCCCCAGCCTACAGGTTCGGAGGGGGCCGCTGTGAATGACCAAGTTCGGGATATCAAGGCTATCTGGCAAGAGACTCGACAGTCCCTACTTCGGGCCTCTGCTCGTATGAAGTCTCAGGCAGACAAGAGAAGAAGACTGGCTCCAAACATTCCTCCCAGGGGACAGGGTGTGGATTTCTTCAAAGTATGTACGTCTGAAGATTCCCAGCCTCAAGTTGGGTCCTCGCTTCCTGGGACCCTTCAAGGTGCTCCGTCAGATTAACCCAGTGACATACAAACTCTGCTTACCTCCATCGCTTCGGATCCAAAACTCTTTCCATGTCTACCTCCTCAAGCCTCTGGTCCTGAACCGCTTTTCTCGGAAGAAGGTATCGCCCCCCCCCCGGTCGCTGAATCTGCTGACATCTTCGAAGTAAAAGACAGCCTGGCCATGAAGACTGTCAGAGTGAAACGCTTCTTCCTTGTAGATTGGAGGGGCTTCGGACCCGAGGAGAGATCCTGGGAGCCAGAAGGGAATATTTTTAATCAAGATCTCATCCGCAGGTTTTCGAGGCACCCGGTGGGGACGCTGACCGGGCTGCAGTTCGCGGGCGCACCCGTTCCATCTGCTTACCTGTCCACGCTCCCGTTCTGCACTCGCCCCCTGCCGGCCGGAATGCGCACGCACGCCCCCTAGCGCGCGCGCTCGTTCATGTGAATGTAAAGGGACAGCGTGCCGGTGATTGGATAATTGCCGGGCGCTGACCCTATATAATGTATGGGTCCACGTCACTTCCCTTCTGGATATTTGTTGCCTCCGTGCCCTAGAGAAAGCTTATCCGTGTATCCTGTCTCTGCCGTGTTCCTGACCCTTGCCTACGTTTCACGACACCGAACGCTGTCGCCTGCCCTGACCTTCCTGCTATGTTTTTTGACCACGAATCTTGCCGCCTGCCCTGAGCTTGCCGCCTGTTCCCGACTACGTCTACGCCTCACGATTCTGTACCACGCTACACCTCGGCTGCCACCGCAAGCAAGTTACGTCAGGGGTAGTGACCTGGTAGACTCCCGCCGCAGTAAGTCCATCCCGCTTTGCGGCGGGCTCCGGTGAAAACCGGGACCTACTTAGACTCCGCTCCCTGGCGTGGCTTACACCATCGCTTGCGGTGGTCCAGAGGATCTATTATCCCGGCCGTTACAATATATCTATCTATCTATCATATATATATATATATATATATATATATGTGTGTGTGTATGCAGCCTATGGTTGGCTGCAGGGACATGTGACTGATAAACATCACGTCATTAGCGGTTAGCACCAGGAAGAGTGGCATTACTGGAACAAAGCAGTCTTCAAAGATGAATTAATGTTATTCATGGAAACACTAATCAACTGGTTGGTTACCATAGTAACATAAGGTAGTAGATAAAGTTGGGAAAAGACTCAGGTCTATCAAGTCCAATCTATGACCCTACAGTGTTGATTCAGAGGTAAAAAAAACTATGAGGCTGATGCCAATTGTTCCATAAGGAAAAATTCCTGCAATACTCCTAATATGGCAATCAGAATAAATCCCTGGACCAACATCCTACCTCCAGAATCTACTAACAATAACTTGTAATGTTATATTTTTCAAGAAAGTCGTCTAAGTCCCTCCTGAAATTGCTCAATAAATTTATCATTACAAACACTTCTGGCAGTGAGTTCCATAATCTTGCCACTCTTATAGTAATTAATCCTCATCTGTGGTAACGGTGAAACTTTCTTTCCTCTAGGTGTAAAAGATGCCCTCTTGTCATTGATACAGACTTAAGTGTAAAAAGATCATACAAGAGATCAGTATACTGACATTTCACTTTATCACCTGGTTGGTTACCATAAGATCACTCTTACCAGAAATCTGCATATGGAGACATTAGATAACATATACAGTTGAAACCAGAAGTTTACATACACTATATAAAAAGACACATGTGCATGTTTCTCTCACTATCTGGAAAATCAAGTAAAACCTTACCCATTTTAGGTCAAATTTGGTTACAAAATTATATTTGTCAAATTCAGAATAATGAGAAAGAGAGAATTTTTTTAAGGCATTTTTATTACTTTCTGCATCAGTCCCAATGGAAATTACCCGGAGAGGAGATGATGGGGGGCATTAAAACCCCCAGCTGCTTGATCGTGATTTTTGGCACTAAGGGGAAAAACAAAGCGAGAATTCCATCTTCTCCCTTCAAAACCTCTGTGCTGATGTCTTACCTGAAAGCCCTGGAAGTCTTTGTTAGAATTCAGGGGCTGCCCGTGACGTCACTATGCCCCCTTTCCCATGGGGACAATTAAAAAAAAGTGAAAAAAACAAAAGGTAAAAAAAAAAATAAAACACAAAATAAAAAAATTAAATCTAATTCATAATTTTATCCCCACAAAACTTACGACCTACCCCCATAAATCCACGTTTTTTTCATCCCCGCCTTTTTAAGCCCCGAAAATTTGATTTTCGTTTACATGCAGCACATAAAAATGGGGAAAAAAAAACAAACAAAAATAAAAAAGGGCCCAAATGGCATGAATAAAATGGGCAGTTCAAACCCACAAAAAAAAGCCCATACCCAGTTTTTTAAAGAAAAAATAAAAAAGTATGGCTTCAGAAATAGCGATACATAAATATTCCTTTACATAAAAAAACACTTATTTTTTTACAGCGCTTCAACATAAAAAAACTATATAAATTGGGTATCGCCATAATCAGTCAAAACCCCAAAGTAAACAACATGTCAATAACTGCACATGACGCTGTTAAAAAAATTTTTGTATTTTCTTCAACCTGCTTTCCAAAAACTGGATTTAAAAATGATCAAAACCTTGTCCCCCAAAAATTATATCAATAAAAACGTCAACTCACCCCACTAAAAACAAACCACTACACAGTTCAGTACACAGAAAAAAAAAGTTATAGTTTTAAGACTATGGTGATGCAAAAATGTGTTTTCCTTTTTGAATAAAAAGGTTTTTTTTTGTGTAAAGCAGCAAAACATAAAAAAATTGTACAAATTGGGTATCGCTTTTAATCTATAACTTGCTGAAAAAAAGCTGATCAAATTTTTCCCAATGTTTTCCGCGTAAAAAATAAAAATAAAAAACACTACCAGGGTTGCGTATTTTGTTTAACCCCCACATAAAACCTTGAAAAAAGCGATCAAAGGTCATATTTAACCTCATTTAAAGATACCAATGAAAATGTCAACCCCCCGAAAAAAAAAAATCCCTTATTTAGCTCCAAAATAAAAAATAAAAAAAAATTTTGGGCCATGGCTAAGACAATCAAATGCAATTTTTTATAAACACATTTTTATTGGTAAATAAAGAAAAAATAAAAAAACCCAAAAATTTAATCAATTTTAATTTTACCAACCCCAAGTAAAGTTGTCCTGTCTTTATACTGCACGGTGAATGCGTAAAAAAAGAACCCAAAAGACAAAAACGGGGGTGTTTTTTTTTTTTCCCATTTTCATGGGAAGCCCATGACCCCCCACCAAAATTTTTGTTCCAGAAGCCCAAAAAATTCCCCTCCCTTGAGCCCCGCCCGCAGTTTTCACCCCACTATAGGATTTCCGACTTGGGAAAAAAGTTAACAAATTTTGGGTGTGCTTTTTTTTCCCGGATTCAAATTTGAAAAAATAAACAATTTCAACTACAATTGCAGATTGTTGGAAAAAATTTAAATTTTTAATTTTCACAGCCTAACGTTAAAAAATTGTGAAAGACCTGTGGGGGTTGATATACTCACTACACCCCTGGATATTTTCCATAAGGGGTGTAGTGTGCTATATGGAGTCTTTTTAGGGGTATTTATTAAGTTTTAGCACCTTAGGGTGTCCTCAAATGGCACCAAAAGATAATCGTAATGAAAATGAGACCCCAAAGTCCAGTAGGTGCTCCTCCTATTTTGAGGCTTGTGATTGAGCCAAACAGTGCACTAGGCCCACATATGGGATATCTCTAAAAATGGCAGAAATGGGGGAATCAATATTAACCTCTTAAGGACACAATGTTTTTTACTCCTCGCCTTCAAAGAAACATAACTTTTTTATTTTTCCATCTTCATAGACATTTCTTAGTGGGCATTTCTTATAACTTAGTTAGTTACAGTACCATAAAAAAATCTATTTTCTATTTTCGAAATTTGCGCTGCAGCGTCATTTTCTGCAACCAATAACTTTTTTGCACTTCCCCTTACTGGCACTGGGACATAAGTTTACATCCAGTGTCATTAAGTGATTAAGTTGTATTTCTCCAATCACATCTTTTGTCTTCCAGTGAATAATGCATAAAAATTTAAAATCTGCAAAAAAATTATGAAATTTCACCTCCACTTTGTATTAATTTCTCTGAAACACCTAATGGGTTAATAAACTTCCTAAATGCTGTTTTTAATACTTTAAGGGGTGTTGTTTCTTATTCATTTATGGGGGTATCTAATATAAAGGCCCCTCAAAGCCTCGTCAGAACTAGACTCGTCCCTAAAAAAATCAATGTTGCAAAATTTCTTGAAAATGTGAAAAATGACTACAAAATTTCTAAGCTCCCTAAGGTCTTACAAAAAATTAAAGATATTTAAAATATAATGCTAACCTTACAGTAGACATATGTTGTAAACTATTTTGTGTGGAATAACTATCTGTCTTGCATGCAGAAATTTCTGAACTTTGAAAATGGCAAATTTTAAAACATTTTCATGACATTTTGATATTTTTCACAAATAAACTAGGATTCCATGGACCAAAATGTCTTACTAATCTAGAGCACAATGTTTCACGAGAAAACAATCTCTGAATCACATGGATAGGTAAAAGTGTGAAAAAGTTATCACATAAACTAACGCATGCCAGATTTCAAAATGGGACTCTGTCAGGGAGGTCAAAACTGGCTGTGTCTTTAAGGGGTTAAAGAAAGTCCTGCAGAAAAAGAAATTAAAAACTTAATAAAACATAAACATTTTTTTAAAAAATCACCTCTAGAATGCTGCATTCCAAAATGAGAAATGTTGCTCCTAGCCTAAAAGCTTAAAGTGAATAAAGGGTTCTAGATGATAGCCACTCCAAATGTAAACATGAAAATATGTTAGGAAATCAGCAACTGAAGCAGTAGTCAGAGTTTAGTCGTTCTATTTTTTACTTTCAAAGACTTTGGAAATCTTCTGTTTTCTGTGACAATAGACAGCACAGCAATATTGATTCTCATTTTTAAATTAGTTTCTTAGTAAAACTGTCAATTTCTTATTGCTTGAACATCCTAGAAAATAGCAGTTGGCTATTAGTATCTGGGAAACTAATTTTTGGTACGTTTACAAGTTGCATGTTTTAATAGCACCGATTCTACCATTTCTTTTATTACTATTTTTTTTTAATAACAAAGCAAAAGATAAAAAGGTGATTTTTCTGGGGGTGTTTTTAGTACATTGTTAATAGAGATGGGCGAATTGATTCAAACGAAGTGGAATTCGTTTAGAATTTCAGGAAAACTGCTCTTCTAGATGATAGACTTGACAAGTTTGAGGTTATCTGGAAGCCTTAGGATTAGAGATGGGCGAATTTCTAAAAAATTCGGTTCGGTCACTTCGCCGAATTTCCCGACAAAATTTGTTTCGTTCAGAATTACTTCGGGACGAAACGCGTTAAAAAACAGCTATTTCCAGGCTGCACAGAGCCTGCAGGGTGCTGTAGAACTTGTGCCATGCTTAAATATGCAGAGGAACTTGGTTTTGGTCTTTAACAATGTTGTATTTTAGTATGACATGCAGATACTGCCATCACTCTTAAAACGCTTCACTATAAAAATTCCCTGGGCACTAAGAGGGCAAAACGACCAAAAACTCAAGCGGAAAAGTAGCCTGATAAAGTCATGTCAGCGAAAGCTGGAAAAAAACAACTGAGAGCTCAGGTGGCAACATTAGTGACAGTGTTGGGGGTGATGGCAGCAGCCACAGCAGCATGAGGTCAGACAGTGGCACAAAGACATTCTGGGGGTGGCAAAAACAGGAAAAGGCCCCAGGTGGGACAATGACACAGTGTGGCGAGCACAGACAGCAGCCACACAGTAGTATGAGGGCAGGGAGTGGCACAATGACATTTTTAGGTGGCAAAACAGTAAGGGAGGGCCCCAGAGTGGCACAATTACACAAGTGTGGAGGTCAAAGACAGCACAGCATAGGTCAGGCAGTGGCACAATGACATTCTGGAGGTGGGCAAAAGAGTAGTTAGGCCACAGAGTGGCACAATGACAGAGAGTGGAGGTGACGGCAGCAAGAGAAGCATGAGGTCAGAGAATGGCACAATGACATTCTGGAGGTGGTAAAAACTGGAGTAGCCACAGAGTGGGACAATGACACAGTTGTGGAGGGCACGAAGCAGCAGCATGAGGTCAGACATGGCACAATGACATTCTGAGGTGGCAAAACAGCAGTAGGTGCCCCCAGAGTGGCACAATGACAGAGAGTGGAGGTGACGGTGGCAGCCACAGCAGCAAAGAGGTCAGACAGTGGCACAAAAGACAAAGTGTTGGGGGTGGGTGGCAATACCGTCCCCCGGGAAAGAAGGTTGGTGGCAGATCTAGAAACTGTCAGCAGATGTGTGGCATCAGGAGGGTGGCGGCATCAGAATAGTGGCTGAGGCAGGTGATTTGAACCCAGACTAATTTCTCACAGTTTGGGTGAGGCGTCATGGCTGATGTAGTCTGACGCCTAAGACATTGGTGTGTGGAAATCCTGGCCGACCACGTCTGATTCATCTTGACAAAGGTCAGTCGTTTTCCACATTTCCCGTGGACAAGCGGGTTTTTTCCGTTGGGGGAACGATGGCCCCCGCCGCACTGAAAAAACCCGCTCTTATGCCACAAAACTGGCGGGCAAAGGGCAGCTTCTCCACTGGGAAACTCGGCAAGTTTTCTGCCCACACATCCAGTTTTGGGTTCCCAGTAGTCCGCGGATCTTTTAACCCGGGGTCTGTCCAATAGGTCACCATCTGGTTTTGGGTTTAGGACTTCTCCAGTCCTGCTGCGCTGCTGCTGGGTAGGGACTACCCCCCTCACTAGGCGGGGGAAGGAATTGCTCCTCCAGTGACTTCAGACTTTGGTTGCCCGCGGGTGGGGGTGGGACGCTCCACCCCCCCACTTCCCCCCAGCAGGGCCCCGGGAGTAGTTTTGTTAGCGATGAGGGACCCCCCCCGGGCCCAACCCATCAGAGGAGGGACAATGCCCCCACATAGGGAGGCGGCCAACTGACTACGGAGGAAATTTCCCAAAAGTATTTGAGTTTTGTCCTCCCCTCAATAGCTGGGAAAAAACTCTCCCTTTTGGACCGGGAGCGAGGTCCCAAAAAGGGGGGGAAACCAGAAGGTCATCCCTTTTCCCGGAAGCCGACTAAAATTTGGCTGTCACTAGCCGGGAAATCAGCATGCTTCAGGCCATCCCGCACAAGTGACTCCGATTTCTCCCCGCCCCCCATCCTTCCACTATACTGCCACGGTGCTTTGGGGGGTTTATCTGCCTTTTCATCCTCATCTCCATCAACCCTCCTCCAGCTGCTCCTGCTCCTCCTCTTTTGCACCTGGGTAAAAAATCCCCTCACTTTACCAGGGAATGCTTCTGCCCAATGTCCCCCCCTCCTCTTCCTCCTCTTCAGTCCCCACCGACCATTGGCCGGGGAGATGTAGTTTCCCCCCGTCTCCAAATCCCCCCGCCAGACAGATTTTTTAGCATCTGTTTTCCAAACAGAAGCAGTGGAAAGACGTTATTCCCCTTTTCCCCTTTGTCCTGGCGACTGACAAATAACGTGGCCTCCTCGAATGGCCCCAAAAAACGGCAGGGGTCCCCCGCAGAAACTGCCACTGGCGACATCAAAGTTA
>JAODAL010071391.1:0-15543 GCA_025379985.1 Phyllomedusa bahiana
TTTGCAGGATTTATTTTCGGGCAAGTAAAGACAAGAAAGGGCCGTTTCAAATGGAGCGGAGGGGAGTGCAGTAAAAGGGTTTGGGGTTTCCACCCCGGGGAAGCAGCCCTGGGACTTTGGGGTTTTTTGATGAAACCTTATCGGGGTTTATTGGGAATTTTGAGGTCATGTTACTGCAATGCCACCACAGGTTCTTCACTTCTATTAACTTCCCAGGAGAAGAGACAGAAAGTTTAAATATAAGAGAACAGAACAATGATACAGACACAAAATAATGCCCCTCAAAATTTTCAGAGGATGGCTGATAGGGAAATTGCTGCTCCACAACCCCAAATGCCACACAACCCCAGCATGCTACCCCTTTGAGTTTAAGTCACTGAAATTGCCAAAAAATTCCCCAAAAATAACGCACTTACGCGCGGGCTTTCTCAAGCAGAGAGCGACGCCCCTGCTCCGCAGACAGTACCGCTCCAGCCACACAGCGGGGCCGCCGGGCCTCACACGCTGGGGGAAACCACCCCGGGGCCCCGTGCGCCCCGTGCGTCTCCTGGGGGCGCACAGCGCGCAAAAGGGCTGTGCCCAAGGAGCTGCCGGAGGAAAAACCCGGCGCTAAAGGCGGGGCCCCTGAAGGGGAGCGCGCGCAGGGGGGCGGGGTAATTTTTTGAAGGGTTTTTTTTTTACCTCCCCGACAGTGCCCCTCTATATCCCTTTGAGTCCCCCCCTAAATGTCGGGAACCCCCAAAATGCCTAGTCCCCCCCTAATGCCTGGTCCCCCCCTTAATATCCCCTGAGTGCCCCCCTATGCTTGTTTTATCCGCAATATAGGCCAAATTTAGTAATCAATATAGATGCTTATCGCCAAATTTGGGATTCAGATTTATCAATTACATCATTTTTTGTTTTTGCCCAGACTAAGGTTTTTTTGTGACAAATCTGTTTTTAATCTAGGGCCCAAATCTGACCACAGTATAGGGATCATTTAAAATCAGATATAGATGCTTAGTGCCAATTTGGATTCATTTATTTAAAATCATAGTTGCCAACCCTTTCGAAAATAAAAAAGCAGGAGATTAGTGGGGCGGCGCGCGAAACGCGCCGGGTAAAAAATTGCATTTGGGACGCCCATCTTGTTGGGATGCCACGCCCCTTCAAAAAAGCCCCCCCCACCCACCTAACTGCCTAACGGCCCCTTTGGGAAAAAGCCAGGGAGAAACCCTTTTAGCCATGAAATAAACCCCCCATAACCAGGTAGTGCCCCTTTCAGGCCCCGGAAGATGCCCCCCTTTTGCCAAGTAGAGGCCCCCCCTCTGTACCAGGGGGAGAACCAAATTTGACCCGGGGAAATGCCCCCCTTTTTTTTAGCCAGGGAAATTTCCCCCCATTTTAAACCAGGTAAAGGGGCCCCCCATTGTTACCAGGTAGGTGCCCCCATTTTTAGCCAGGAGGTTCCCCCATTGTCAGGGCCCGGGAGGTGCCCCCATCCCTTTTTTCCAGGGAGTGCCCCATCTGTTTTCCAGGTAATGCCCCCATTGTTTTTTCCAGGTAGTGCCCCCAATGTTTTTCCCCGTAAAGTCCCCCCCCTGTTTCCAGGAAAATGTCCCCCGTTTTTTCCCCGGTTTTGCCCCCCCCCGTTGCCAGGTAGTGCCCCCATCTGTTTGCCAAAGGGAATGCCCCCTCTGTTGCCAGGTAGGCCCCCTCTTTTTGCCCGGTTAAATGCCCCCTCTTTAGCCCCGGTTTGGGGCCCCCCTTTAGCCAGGAAGTGCCCCCCTTCGTTAGCCAGGTAAATTCCCCCCCTTTGTTGCCGGTAAATCCCCCTCTGTTTCCAGGTAATTTTTCCCCTCTGTTTTCCAAAGGGGTGCCCCCATCTGTTTCCAGGAAGGGGCCCCCAAACTGTTTTTTTCCAGGGAGAAAGCCCCCTCTGTTTTCCAGGTATGCCCCCTCTGTGCCAGGTAGGGGCCCCCCCGTTGCCAGGTAGTGCCCCCCCCCTGTTGCCAGGTATGGCCCCCCCTCTTTTAGCCAGGGAAATGCCCCCTTTTGTTGCCAGTATGCCCCCCCCTGTTTTTCCAGGGAGATTGGGCCCCCTCTGTTTCCAGGGATGCCCCCTCGTTGCAGGAGTGCCCCTTCGTTTTCCAGGGTTTGCCCTCTCTGTTACCAGGGAAGCCCCCCAAAGTAAAAAAAAAACAAAAAAATAAAATCCACTTAAACCAACCCGGGTCCCGCACGCGGCCCCGCCCTGCCCGATCTCCTCACGGCGCGGGGAAGTGGAAACACCGCGCGTCACCCCCTGAGCTTGCGCGGAAAATTCCCCCCGCGCCGTTGACCTGTATGTACGGCGGGAAAACACCGGGGCCGGACATACAGGGAGAGGAGGGAGGAGGGGGCGATCCCCCCTACCCCCTCCCCCCCACAGTGAGACCCCCGGGGGGGTGGCGGGCCCCTTTCGGCCCCTTCAAACCCCCCTGAAAGGGGCGGTCCCCCCGGGGCAAGAGTACGCAAACCCGCGTACTCATTTCCCCGCGGTAATTTAAAGGGAAAGCCAACCCCCCCCGGGGGGCGTTTAGGGGGCCCCCAAAAAGCGGGGCCCCCCCGCCAAAAACGGGAGAGTTGGCATGTATGGGTTTCAATTAACTTTAAAAGACACCTAATTTTGTGAGTGTGGTTTGTTTGTGGGCTGTAAATTTTGGGCTCTAAAAACCCCGAAATTAAGGATAAGATATTATTTTTGTTGTTCCCCCATTGTTTTTTTTTCGATAAAATTTTTTTTAAGGGGCCCTTTAAAGAATCGTAATAGGGTGAGCCCTATGGTGGGGGCCCCACCCTTTTGGGATGAAATACCCTGCCTGAATTGGGACAGTGTAAAGGGTTTTTCGAGGGACAGTCACCTAGCCACTTCTATATTGTTTTTACAGTGATAATTATGCTGCAGTTGGGAGGGTTTTTTTAAAATTTTTAATTTTATAAAAGGTTTGAAATAAAAATTTTTAATTTTAGAATTTTTTGGAATTTTAAATTTGATTGCAGTGAACCCCCTCCTTTTCCCAAAAATCGGTATATATTTAAGCATTAATTCCCCCCTTTATTTTGCCCCCCCATGTGCCTGAAACCCTCCCATTTGCCAATTTTGCCCCCCATATGCCTTGTGAGAAAGGGGCCCCTTACTATATGCCTGCGGGAAGGGGCCCCCTAGCTTTTATACCTTCCCTTTTTCCCTATAAAAACCTGCCTGTGGGGCCCCAATGTTAAACCCGCCTGTGTGCCCCCATTTTTTATATACCTGCCTGAGTTCCCCATACACCTGCCTGGTGCCCCTATATACCTTTCCCGTGTGCCCCATAGCTATAAACCTGCCTGATTTTCCCTTTATATACCCGCCTGAGTGCCCCAAAAACCCATAAAACCTCCCGAGTTTTCCCCCATATACCCCCCCTGAAATCCCCCCTAAATCCATTTTACTTTTCCCTTTAGTACCCCTATATTTTTTATACCCCTGTCAAGGGGACAATAAAAAATATACCCCGCCTGAAATGAGAAGAAAAATATATATAAATTTTTAAATATATAGATATACCCGGCCCGACGAGGAGAAATAAAAACTTTGAAAACCTGCCTAACTGATGGGGATCTATAAAATTTCCCGGGCCAAAAAATAAGGGGAAAATATAAACCTTTCTAAAAGCAGGGGGCCCATATAGCATCCATCCCTTTGGGGGCCCAAACACCAAACCCAACTGAGGGAAAAAAAACCAAAAAGTAAGGATTGCTGGAAAATTTAGGATTCTAAAAAAATTTTTGGGCCAAATCTGCAGGGGCGGTACTGGGCCGGGGGAAAAACCAACATGAGGTGTGAACCGGGAAAAAGGGAAAGGGGAAAAAAGAAAGTGAACGAGCTGCAGAAAGGAAAAACGTTTTCTTGTGAGGTTTACTAAATGTAAACTTTCATTTTAAAACACTTATATTTTTTGCAAGCCTACAAACAATGTTTCACCACTATCTGGTCACTATATGGCGGTGGGAAAAATTTTTATAGACCTGTTGTACAGCTGGGTAGTCCCTATGTGGGGGTCGCTTTTTTCAGGGGCCCGGCAGGGTTTTTTTTGACCTTAAGAAATAAAATTTTTTTTTCTTGGGTTTTTTAGGAGTGTTTTTTTAGTAACAATCATTCGCCGGTAAAATTTTCTTTCCCTGTAATGTTGGGTAAAAAAATTTTGAAAAGTTATTTAGGGGTAAACACTGTCAAATGGGGGTGAGCGATTTTGAAAAGCAAAATTTGTCAGGCTTTTAATTTTAAGTTTTATTTTCCTGCTTTAGAGATTGGGGGAGGAACTATTGGAAAAAGCAGAAAAATTTGTGACCGGGCCTGGGGCCGGGCGAGAGGGGCCCGGCCCCGGGGGGAGAGGAATTAAAATGTTGGGGGGGTTTCCAATTTTTGGGGAGCAAAGGGGGGCCCATTTGGGTGTACTTGCCTAGGGGACCAAAATGCCCCTTTTCCCCTCCCAGCCGAAACTCACGGGTTGGGCCCAACAAAAAATGACCCAAAATTTAAGCGCTTTTCCCTTCTATTTCCTCTTTACTATAAAATTTAGCTAAAAAATTTTGTATTAATATTACTTTCTTAATATTATTATTTTATTGTTCTTTATTTTTTTTTAAAAAAATTATTTTGTGGAGGGTGCTGTGCGCTGTAAACGCTGGTAGTGGTGGTTTTTAAAAAAGTTTAAAACCATTTTGGCAGTTCTGCGCAGCCGGCAGTTTTTTCCAGTCTTTATGCCCTTTAATAAGATGGAACAAGACGCTTCTTTATTCTAGTGTGCAGGCGCGGAGTTCTATTGGGGCGCGGGTTTGGCAAAAGTTTTACACTGCCCTTAATTTACGGCAATTTCGGGGCGGATTTTTGCCCCCCAATTTCGCCATGTGGGACGGGTGCGGGGGGGGGGCGGGGGGCCAACAGCTCGGCCCGGGCCCATAACAATATCAATTTTTCCGGCGTTATACCGCCGTGAAATACAAAATACGGCGGCAGGGGGAGGGGACGGAATGCAATAGTTCTCTATGAGAATTGTGGAAATTCCCTAATACTGGACGGTTTTTCACCCCAAAATTTGCGCAGTACGGCCGAATTACGGGCTGAAATCGCCCCAAAATAAGCCGTGTGAACATAGCCTCATTTGTAGTGCATCTAGATTTCATTAGGAACACGGGACATGCGCAGTATGCGAACTGAGACGCCAGACATGCGCAGTATGCGAATCAAGACACCGAGATATGCTTAGTTTGGCGTACCCTGTATCTGGGTGGTCATTTATTTAATATTAAGGGTAGGAAGCTCATTACCCCCAATTTGACTTTTTTCGTTTATTTTTTCCAGTGTAATGATGTTTATACATTTCTCTCTTAATATTGTACTTTATTGTTTATAATGTTCTTTTTGTGTATTATTATGTATCTGATGTACAGTAAATACATCTTCTGATGTTTTTATTCACTTGATATTCACTTGATTTGGGTATTTGTTATGTATTTAAATCACATCACTGAATTTGCATATGTACTTGATCACTTCCTATAAATTTGTATTGCACCTATTCACTGCTTGACAAAACCTTTTAGCCCAAAAATCACCCCCACGGACTGGAAAAACAATGTACAATGTGAAGCTTTGGCCCGGGTCGGCCTTCTTCCGTTCACAGCCTCTCTCTCCCACACTCCTTTAGCAGCGGTGATTGCTATACACTGCAGCCGCTCACATACAGGGGTGCCAATTTGGGGATTTGCATAATTTCCGCAGGGGGCCCTAATCAAAAAGGGGCCCACTGATTTGTTAAAAAATAGAAATAGTAAGGGTGGTGGCCCCCTTTGATTTGGCTTATGGGGGGCCCGAAATGATTAATAGATGATTTAAAGGGGAGCCCGTTACAATGCGCCACAACTCCTTTCTACAGATATGACTGGACTAAAACCGACCCGGGCCGAGATGCTGCAAAATAAGATTTTTTTACTTAAATAATTTACCTGTTGTGACTTTTATACAAATTAAGTAAAAAAAAAGCCCTATAGAACCCATCTTGTTCATAATCTGGGCACTGCCTGTATTATTAAAGAGAAAACTAAAGTAAAAAATGACATAAAAATAACATCACTAAAAAAAGGGAAAAATATTGGTAAAATAACGATAAAATATAAAAGTGCTCCATGGAGGCGAGGGATCCCGATGAGGAAGTGGTTATTGGTGAAGGGGGGTTGAAATTTTTTCTCCCATCCAGGGTGCATTATAAGCTTAGGAATGGCCAATCGACAAGTACATGGGTGATCACTTTCATCGTTTTATAAGTCTTTAAAGGAGTTGGTATCACTACAGCTTCAGCCTACCTCATTGTGTCTTGCACCATAGGATTTTTGATTCAGTGGCGTGCTTCTTGTCCTGCCTCTTCTCCTCCCCCTTGCCCTCCCACCCCACAGCACACTGTAAGGCCCAAGCTCTCCTCCTCTGACGCAGGGGGAGGACTAGGGTGTTTTACTGCAGAGTTAACCCGTGTAGTGCCTGCCTAGATCAGGCTGCTCACAGCCTCGGATAAGCCTGCACTGTGCAGCTGTGGCCGAGCTCTTGCTGCTCCTCTCTCACAAATGTCAGGAGACCCCAAGCAGGGAGAGGCTGATCATATGAGTGGCTATGGAGTCAAGGTCTGTGAAGCTGTGTATGCTAATAGCAGAGCAGGGGGATGTAAAGGTTCCAATACTCCCGCTAGCAAAACAATCTCCACGTACAGTCTCAAGCAACAAAAACACAACACTGTCCCATCCATCAGAACAAGACACAGGGCAGCTATGAAGTGTGTTTACAATAATCACGATGTGTCACATACAGCAGAGCAGGGAGGAATGGAAAACCGATTCACATGCCCCCATATCTGTTATCTATAAAGTATAGTCAAAGCTCCCACAGACACATCAAGATTATAGTACCACACATCCACTGCAGTCACAACGTACCTAATCACAGAAGAGGCCATCACCTCTGCTCTCCTCAATCTGTGACGAGAGCAGTAGGGAGCTGGCACACACAGGGTTTAATCCAGGCAGCACAGCTACACAGACACAGAAGCCCTGGGAGCAGAGCACTCACCCACCCTCCCTATCAGAAGCATCATCGAAGTGGCCACAAACTGTGCTCTGTGCTCAGACCTGTATTGAGAAGCTGATGAGTCACCAGCACTGACACCAGTGAGAAAAAAAATCCAACCAGGGTCTTTGCTTATAGTGATTTGAGGAGCTGATGCAACTTCACGACTCCAACTACCAAGGGATAACTCAAACTCAGTAGGACATTTGTAATTAAGCATGTTAATGCAAAGCTGCTTTTTTTTATAGATCTTTTAATTACAACCCAATTATTGTAGCGAGACAACCCCTTTAAAGAGGAAGACAGACCTCATGTAACGGCGCGCGCTGCGGTTCGGGACCCTGACATGCGCTCCGCTGCGCGTCTACTTACCCGGTCCTGTCCTGCTTCCTCCTCGAGCAGCACGCTGCTGTAATTGCTCCTACCTCTGCCAGCACTATCTCGGGTGGCTACTAGGGACATAGCGCGAGACTCTCTCCTTGATTAAAAGGAGGCCACACATGACAGGTGTTTCCCTTTTCCACTAAGGCTTTTGGACACGGGCTTTATTAGGTGGATTCCTCTTCCTGACGTCTGCACCCAGTTGATGGTTGTCCGTTCACTAGTGACGACCTATTTAGCGTTCTCTAAGGGGTATACCTTGTCCTTCCGTCAGCGTTCCAGGTCCTATTCTTACGTCTAATCACCTACATTATCTGCTGAACTCATCTGCCACGTCCGGACTCCTCGCACAGCTCCGGTGCCTCACACTCAGTTTGCCCCGATCTAACTCTACCAAGTTCAGCTGACAATGCTGGTCCTACCTAACTCGAGGGTAGCGACCTGGGGATGCCCTGCGGCAAAGTCCCTGCTGCGTGCGGCGTGGCTCCAGTGAAATAACAAGCCCCTTAGACTTCGCACGCCGGCTTACATAAGCCAACGTCCTCCGCTTGACCAGAGGATCCACCTCCCGCTCGCTGAACGTTCGTTACACCTCACTATGCAAATATATACTGATAGGAATGGCCTCAATGTCTTGTCCATCTAGACTTGAAATGATGAGTCACTAAAGTATTGCCATTTACCTATCTACTAATGTTACATGTGTGAACATAGTAGTAAAGGAGATGCAATGAGCATTCTGGCATACATCACATATGTTCTGCACCTAATGACTTGAAAGTGTTTTCTATCTCAGGCATTTAAGGCAAATCAATAGGGTATGCCACACGTGTAAAAGTGTCAGAGGTAGAACCTGCACCTATCTTGAGAAAAGCTCTAAACTTCTTCATGCAGAATGGATAGGTGGCCCTGAATATACAGCACTCTCCATTCCATTTAATGGGTGTTCAAGTATAGCTGAGGGAGAGTGCTTGGCTGAAATTCCCATGAAAATAAGCAAAGAATACCATGAATATGGTATATCTTTTTTTCCATAAATGTCTGAGATGGAAAAAAAAAACTTTAACCCTGTTGCAAGATGGGATTAGGATCTGTAATTCCAAAAAATTGTCTGATTATAAGAAACATAGCAGTAGATCATCCACAACTTAGTGTTGAGCGAATGCATTGGTTTAATTCGAGATCGATTCGATAGTCGCTAGTCTGCGCCGCAAATCGAAAAAGAGTTTATTACGAAAGTGAGCATGCGAATATTCGCGATTACCATTTAAAGTTCTATGTGGATGAGCAACAACACCTTCATTATTACACCAAACAAGGCTTGAGAAGCTGAAATTAACATCCACCACAGTCAAATGGATACGTCACTACATCAAAGGCAACACACTTCGGTTATAAACGTCACAGAAAAAAAGTCACAGACCATTTACTATCCCTGTCTTGTACCACAGCCTGACCCTTAAAACCTACATCTCCCACAAATTAAAAAAGTGCCAGAAGGCATAAGATTTGAACCAACATGTTACTTTTACTGGCATTGGAATATCCCTGACCTGGAAACGCAGCTATGAGCCCCAAACCTGCATGACCCTCACATTTAAAAAGTGACGGAAAAAGGAGTCCTTTCAACCACCATTTTAGTTTACACTGTACATTGACTATCCTTTCCTGGGCCACAGCATGAGCCCAAACCTGCATGACCCCACACATTTAAAAAGTGACGTAAAAAGGAGTCTTTTCACCACCATTTTTAGTTTCACTGGACATGACTATACCTGTCCAGGGACCCACACAGCATGAGCCCCAAACCTGCATGGACCCCCACAATTAAAAAGTGACGGAAAAAGTAGTCTTTCAACCACCAATTTAGTTTCACTGGACATTGACTATACCTGTCCCTGGGCCACAGCATGAGCCCCAAACCTGCATGACCCCCACATTTAAAAAGTGCCGGAAAAAGGAGTCTTCACCACCAGTTTAGATTTCACCACACTGGACATTGACTATAACCGTCCTGGGCCCACAGCAAGAGCCCCAAACCTGCATACCCCCCACATTTAAAAAGTGCTGAAAAAGGAGTCATTCAACCACCATTTTATTATTACACTGGACATTGTACTATACCTGTCCTGGGCCACAGCATGAGCCCAAACCTGCATGACCCCCATAAATCCGCACAATTAAAAAGTGCGGAAAAAGAGTCTTACAACCACATTTTAGTTTCACAGAACATAGACTATACCTGTCCTGGGCACAGCATGAGCCCCAAACCTGCATGACCCCCCACATTTAACAGTGCCGAAAAGGAGTCTTTCAACCACCATTTTAGTTTCACAGGACATTGACTATACCAGTCCAGGCCACAGCATGAGCCCCAAACCTGCATGACCCCCACATTTAAAAGTGCCTGGAAAAATTAGTCTTTCAACCACCATTTTAGTTCACTGACATTGACTATACATGTCCTTGGGCCACATCATGAAGCCCCAAACCTGCATACCCCACATTTAAAAAGTGCCCGTAAACAGTAGTCTTATCAAAACCACATTTTATTATTCACTGGACATAGACTATACCTGTCCTGGGCACAGCATGACCCAGGTCCGAGTACAGTGGGTGCTGTGAAAAGCCCAGCTGGCGACCGTCATCTATTAACCACGCAGGTTAAAATGCCCCTGCTTGACGTCGCAACGAAAACTGTCGAGCTTGAAGGCAGAGTGCGGAAGCGGAGTGTGAGAAACTCCAGTGGGCTTCCTCAGTACACAGTAGAATAACCATGGGTAGCTGCATGCCCCAACCGAAGAGTTTGGACCAATTGAGCTATCAACTTGGAAATACTGTGGATAACGCGCCTGTTACACCATGTTGCCCTTTAACTGGCATTCTTTTACTCATTTTAGCTCAGACGTGCTGGAGGAAATGGGCTCGGTACTTTGTTCTCTGTCTGTGCACCATACTCCATGTTCTCTGAATAACCTACATCTGGTCAAGTTTTCCTGTACCTCCCTTGTACGAATTCAGAGGAATTTTTTAACAGCTATTTTGTACAGCAAGTTTTTTTAGTACTTAAATCTAGAAAACACATTTTTAAATAGGATGGAATCCCACCATGTCTTTGTTTTCTCTTTTTTTTTCATTGTATTAAAATGGGTTGTCTCATTACAGGGTATTGATAGCTTATTGTAAAATATCCTTGCATAAAACAAGTCATTTTGGCAAATATGTGACCATTAACAGTGTCCTACCATTCTGTTTCCTGAACAGCACCATCACCCTTGAGCACTCTTGTCAATCTGTGTGACAAACAAATGTCTGTTTAGAAACAACAATTTTTTAGAATAGGACCTGTAGTATAGCTGCATGTCACAGCAAAATTCCCCCAAAAATCAAAGCAGACCCTTGAGCCACTTTGGTCAATTGTGAAGCAACAAATGTCTGTTCGAAACAACATTTTTAGAATAGGACCTGTATATAGCTGCATGTCACAGCAAAATGCCCCCAAAAATCTCAACATGACCCATTAGCCACTTTGGCAATTGTGAAGAACAAATGGTCTGTAGAAACAACATTTTTAGAATAGACCTGTAGTATACTGCATGTCACAGCAAAATGCCCCCAACAATACCAAGCAAGACCCTTGACCCACTATGGTCAATTGTGAAGAACAAATGTCCCTGTTAGAAACAACGATTTTTAAATAGACCCTAGTATGTAATAGCTGCATGTCATAAACAGCAAAAATGCCCCAAAAATTCAAAGCAATGACACCTTGAGCCACTTTGGGGTCAATTGTGAAGAACAAATGTCTGTTAGAACCCAACATTTTAAGAATAGGACCTGTAGTATAGCTCATGTCACAGCAAAATGCCCCCAAAAAAATTCAAAGCAGACCCTTTAGCCACTTTGGTCAATTGTTAAGAACACATGTCTGTTAGAAAACACATTTTGATTGAGAATAGGACCTGTAGAAAAGCTGCATGTCACAGCAAATGCCCCCAAAATACAAAGCATGACCCTTCGAGCCACTTTGGTCAATTGTGAAGAACAAATGTCCTGTTAGAAAACACCATTTTTGAATAGGACCTGTAGTATAGCGCTGCATGTCACAAACAAAATGCCCCCAAAAATACAAAGCATGACCCTTGAGCACTTATGGTCATTGTGAAGTAACAATGTACTGTTAGAAACAACATTTTTAGAATAGGACCTGTAATATAGCTAGCATGTCACAGCAAAATGCCCCCAAAAATATAATTCCAAAGCAAGACCCTTGAGCCACTTTGGTCCAATAGTGAAGAACAAATGTCTGTTAGAAACAACATTTTTTTTTTATATAATAGGAATCTGTATATGCTGCATTCAAAGCAGCATGACACAAAAATAATAAAAATGACTTTCTCAGCCACTGTTAAAAATTGTGAGGGAGAATTGCCCACTCTAGAAGCCACTATTTCAATTCCAAAAGTAAACCATAAATATAGCTGTATCTCACAGCAACATGACCCCAAAAAATAAATAAATATGACTTCTCAGCCACTATTAAAAATTGTGAGGGAGAAAATGCCACTTAAGTCACATTACTGTTCCAAAGGACCATGATTATTTGCTGTATCTCACAGCAACATGACCCTCAAAACCATGACAATGCGAAAACTTTCTAAGATAAAGTGAGAAAATGGAATAACGGTGTTGTCATGAAACCTAGCTGACTTTTACAGACCCTCACAGCAAAACCACGAAAAATGAACAGTTGGGAAAAGAGAAAAAAAAAATTGCAGTAAGAAATGATAATTTTTTAAAAAAAAGTTTTCAAGAGGACCATTTCTGTTTTGAAAAGGAATGTGAAGTAGACCCGTCCAACTAATCGGAGACCTCGGCAATTGTGGGCGCCTACAACAACATCATCAGAAGATCCATGCCATATTCATCATCGATGAAAGATCAAAACGATCACATTATCTGTGAAAAGCCGGATGCGTTTGTCTTTAATTACTCCTCCAGCTGTGCTGTAAGTCCGCTAAGATATGACGCTGGCTTGCTGGGCAGACAACACCTCTATGCGTGACGAGCCAGCTCGGCCATTCTACCATTTTGGATACCCAGAAGTCTATTGGGTCTGAACACATGCAAAACATCGGTGTTGAGACGCAGATAGACGTGCACCATGATCTTAAGCTGATCTCTGTGTGTTGGATGTGTGCCCTGCAATGCATGCGATGGTGAGGTGGTAAACAAAGATTGCCAGAGGTCACCCATTAGGCTTCTGCCACCTTGCCTGCTGCTGCCGCTACGCCTACTTGGCACTCAACTGCTGTCACGTCGCTGATGTTGTTCCACCGTGACATTTGGGAACGTGAAGCAGACGCAACAGATGTCCTCCAGTTGATCAATCAGCAAGGTCTCCATTTCCTGCATTTTACTCTCTATTTGGTGGGTGAAGGAAAGTGCTGATTTTGTTTTGTACCGGGGATCCAGGAGGGTGGCCACCCAGTAACTGTTGTTCATTTTGATGGCCTTAATGCGAGGATCATGTTGGAGGAAATGGAGCATCCAAGCACTCATGTGAGAGATGGAGCCTTGATTTCCCAAGCCTCTGGGTCGAGGGGCACTAGCAAACTGATCTTCCTCATCTTCCTCCTCCGCCTCAAATTCGCGCCAACCTCTTTCCCAGGGCAGGGACGTCGGTAACATCGTGTCTAGGAATACCTCCTCCTCCTCCTCCTCCGCTGCCTCCGGCACAGCTTCAACACAGCCCTGACTTGCCTGAGATGATGCACCCTGAGAGCTGATGCGCCACCTTGCACTAGCTCTGGACCCCGAACCACTGCCTAATGAAGACCGAAGAAATTGTGAAACTGTCGGGCCTTGTGGATTTGACGGAGAGAAAGGCTCCGTGTCCGCATCTGTGTCCGTCTCCTCCTCCGTCGCTGGCGGGACCTGTTGTTTCAGAGTGTCCAACGATCGTTCCAGAACTAAGATCACCACAAGGCTCATGCTGACAAGGGCATTGTCCGCACTGACCATTTTGGTGGCTTCTTCAAAACTGGCAAGGATGGTGCAGAGCTCTTTCACCTGCCTCCACTCTCGGTGGTTCAACACCCCGAGGTCCGTACCGCTGCTTGTCAGGCCATGTGTCACTTCGTACTGCGTAATGGCATTGCGCTGCTGCCACAATCGCTGGAGCAAGTGGATGGTGGAATTCAAGCGTGTTGCCACGTCAACAAAAAAAACGGGTTTTTTGGGTAGGCCGGGGCTACGCTGCAACGCAGCCAGGCGGGAAAGAAGCAGGGGGCTAACCGGGGGAATTTCGAATTTTAAAACCCCGAGCCTTCTTCAGCGGAAAATCCAAACCCGGTAAACTCTTTTTGAAATTTCTGGACGACAAGTTTTAAGACATTCCCAGGCAAGGGAAAGTCTCCAGCCAAACCCATCTTAAAGGGGGCCAGCCCAAATTTCGCCCGATTCGGACACCACCCTTTCCTGGCCCCAAAGGGTTTTTGTCACCCAAACCAGCCGGGTTCCCCCTTGCTTAGACCGTAAAAACTTTTTACCTTTAGTGGACGGTCTCCAAGGCAGATTAAAAATTTTAACACGGGCCCGGGGTCTCTGGGGACGTGATGCCACCAAAAGGGCCTTTTGGGGGGGAAAAGCCCGCAAAACCCCCCCCTTTGGGTTTTTTTAAAAGGGTGCCCGAACCTGAGAGCCAAACCCTCACCCCTCCCAAGACATCCCCCCCTCACCCTTGGGGCTGTCACAGAGAAAATATCGGCCCTTTTTTGTCTTACAATCCATGTTTCGGTTTGGGGAGATGGACTTTTCCGGACACAGAAGCAACAACCCCGCTTTAAAATTTTTTTGACCGTTGGGTGGCCAGTGCAGGGGCCGGGTTTTTTTTGGCAAAGAAAATGCCTGCTCGGCCTCCTTTTATTGGGGGCAACAGGGCCATGACGGGCGGAAACCCCTCGTGCCACCAGACGGAAAAGGGAAAAAAATTTTCCCAAGGGGAAAAAAACCTTGGGAAAGCCGACCTTCAAGGGTTTTTTCAAATTTGGGGGGGTTTGGGGTTTAAAATGTTTCTTCCTCCCAAAAACCCGGAAGACAGAAGGCTGGCGGGGTAGACGGGGGCCGGGTGATGCGGGCAGGGGGCGTCCCAAAAATGGCGGAAGGGGGAAAAGGGGGAGGGAAAGGGTCTCAGGGGTGCGGGGACTCCCTGGCCAATGGGGAAAGGGTGAAGCGGGGGCTGTTTTTCCCGATCATGACTCGAAGGGCAAGGGGAGCGAGAACGCTTGGGGGGTGGCGGAGGAGGGAGGAGGCGGAGACAGAGGGTGTGGGCAATGGTTTTTGGGGGCCCGGCGCGGTTTTTGGCCTTTTTTGGCCAAGTTTTTCCCCCCTTTCAACTCATTCATTCCTGCAAAGTTACAAAAACATGTTGGTGGGGTTTAAACCACTTAAAGGGTTCTTGGGCCCTACTTAAGCGTTTTACCGGCAAAAAGGCGGGAAATACATCGCGGTTAAAAAAAAGGCTTGCTCCCAAGGGAAACCCCGGCTTTAGAGGGCCCGGGCCTTTTTACGGGGAAAACCAGGACGGGGTTTTTCGCTTTACCGTGGCTGGTGGGAAACATATCAGCGGGCTTTTTGCGACCCCGGGCCCTTTTTCCCTATTGTGGCGGACCCCCTATTGAAAACTACCCCATCGCTTCCTCCTCCCACCCCCTGATGAAGCGCTCGCAAGCAAATTCTCGGAAAAACCCCGGGTTTGGGTCCGCAAAGTCTTCATCATCTTTTAAACATCAAAACAGGGGACTTGTCGTCCTGACTTTTTTGCATCCAGAAGCTGCGGGGGAAAGCCAAGGGGCCCCGCAAAGCTTGCCCGACCCCCCGGATTTTTGGGCCGATTGACCGCTTCCTTTTACCCCTCTTGGATGAACAGTTCTGGTTCTTTAGAGCAGATAAAAACATTTTTCCCTTTATCTTTTAAAAATGCCCTTTTGACCCCCAAACCCCAAATTTTCCTCAAAGAAAGGTCCCCCAGAAAAAGGATTATC
>JAODAL010071392.1:0-15542 GCA_025379985.1 Phyllomedusa bahiana
TCAAAGAGGGACGGACACCAAACACTGATCAGGGGGACTGGGGCACCAAAACTATGACAGGGGAGCTGGGGCACCAAACTACTGATCAAGGAGGGACTGGGGCACCAAACTACTGATCAGGGGACGGGGGCAAACCAAAAATACAGATCAGGGGGACTGGAGCACCAAACTACTGATCAGGAGGGACTGGGACACCAAACTACTGATCAGGGAGGACTGGAGCACCAAACTACTGATCAGGGGGAGCTGGGGCACCAAACTACTGATCAGGGGGAGCTGGGGCACCAAACTACTGATCAGGGGGACTCGAGCACCAAACTACTGATCAGGGGGACTGGAGCACCAAACTACTGATCAGGGGGAGCTGGAGCACCAAACTACTGATCAGGGGGAGCTGGGGCACCAAACTACTGATCAGGGGGAGCTGGAGCACCAAACTACTGATCAGGGGGAGCTGGAGCACCAAACTACTGATCAGGGGGAGCTGGAGCACCAAACTACTGATCAGGAGGGACTGGAGCACCAAACTACTGATCAGGGGGGACTGGAGCACCAAACTACTGATCAGGAGGGACTGGGACACCAAACTACTGATCAGGGAGGACTGGAGCACCAAACTACTGATCAGGGGACGAGCACCAACTGAGTGATCAGGGACGGGCACCAACTACTGATCAGGGGGACTCGAGCACCAAACTACTGATCAGGGGGACTCGAGCACCAAACTACTGATCAGGGGGACTGGAGCACCAAACTACTGATCAGGGGGGACTGGAGCACCAAACTACTGATCAGGGGGGACTGGAGCACCAAACTACTGATCAGGGAGGACTGGAGCACCAAACTACTGATCAGGGGGGACTGGAGCACCAAACTACTGATCAGGGGGAGATGGGGCACCAAACTACTGGTGATGAGGGGCTGGGGCACCAAACTACTGGTGATGGGGGGAAGGGGCACCAAACCACTGATCAGGGAGGACTGGAGCACCAAACTACTGATCAGGGGGAGCTGGAGCACCAAACTACTGATCAGGGGGGACTGGAGCACCAAACTACTGATCAGGGGGGACTGGAGCACCAAACTACTGATCAGGGAGGACTGGAGCACCAAACTACTGATCAGGAGGGACTGGGGCACCAAACTACTGATCAGGAGGGACTGGGGCACCAAACTACTGATCAGGGGGGACTGGAGCACCAAACTACTGATCAGGAGGGACTGGGACACCCCAAATTTTTGATCAGGGGGAGCGGGCACCAAACACGGTGATGAGGGGGTGGGCACCAAAATACTGACCAGGGGGAGCTGGAGCACCAAACTACTGGTGATGAGGGACTGGGCACCAAACTACTGATCAGGGGGAGCTGGAACACCAAAATATGGGTCCCGGGGGGAATGGAGCAAACCCAAAATAAATGATCAGGGGGACTGGGGAAAACCCCCAAAATACTGATTTAGGGGGGGACTGGGAAAACCAAACAATGTTTAGGGAGGACTGGGACACCAAACTACTGATCAAAGGGGGGCCCGAAACACCAAAAATTTCTGATCAGGGGACTGGACACCAAAAAACTTTATAGGGGGGGACTGGAGCCAAAAATGGGTTTTATAAGGGGGGCCCGAGCACCAAACTACTGATCAGGGGGGGGTTTGGGGCCCCCAAACTACTGAACAGGGGGGACTGGGGCACCAAACTTTCTGATCAGGGGGGAGCCGGAACAAACCCAAAAACTGATCAAAGGAGGGGCTGGGCAAACCAAAAATTTCTGATCAGGAGGGTGGGGCCCAAAAATAAAATGGTAATTTAAGGGGCTTTTGGGCCCAAACTACTGGTAGGGGGGGACTGAGGCCCCCAAACTCTGGGTCAGGGGGACTGGGGGAAAACCCAAAAACCCAATGATTTAAGGGGGGCTGGGGCCCCCAAACTATGATCAGGGGGAATTGGGGAAAACCAAACTAACGAATGGGGGGGCGGGGCACCAAAATACGGGTCAGGAGGGCTGGGGGCACCAAAATACTGATCAGGGGAGGGCTGGAGCACCAAAAATTAAATGATTTAGGAGGGGTTGGGGGAAAAACTACTGGGTAGGGGGAGCTTTGGGGGCCCCCCAAACTTAAAATGATCAGGGGGGACTGGGCGGAACCCCAAAATAATGGGTCAAGGGGGACTGGGGCACCAAACTCTGGGCAGGGGGACTGGGCCCCCAAATACTGATCAAAGGGGGGACGGGGCACCAAAAATTTCTGGTATGGGACTGGGCACCAAAATACTTGGGGTTAGGGGGACGGGGGCCCCAAACTCTGAAAAGGGGGAGCTGGAGCCCCAAAAATTTGATCAGGGGGACTGGAGCAAACCCAAAATACTGATCAGGGGGACTTGGGGAACCAAACTAAAATGATAAGGGGGGCTGGAGCACCAAACTTTTGATCAAAGGGGGACCTTTTGGGGGACCAAAACTGACCAGGGGGAAAACTGGGGGCCCCCAAAAAAACTGAGGGGGAAACTTTGGGGCACCAAACTACTTGGAAGGGGGGACTGGAAACCCCCAAACTACTCCCTGGGGGAAGGAAAACACCAAACCCAAATGCCAAAGGGGGGACGGGGGCACCCAAAAAAAAGTTCGGGGGACTGGAGCACCAAAAAAACTGATCAAGGAGGGGTGGGGCTCCAAACTACTGATCAAAGGGGCTGGAGCACCAAAAATGATCAAGGGGATGGGGGCAAACCCAAACCTTTCTGATCAGGGGGGGCTGGGGGCACCAAACTTTCTGGGGCAGGGGGACTGGAGAAAAACTTCTGAAACCAGGGGAGCTGGGGGGACCAAACTACGATCCGGGGGTGGAGCACCAAACTTTTCCCGCTAAAGGGGACTGGGCACCCAAAATAATGATAAAAGGGGGAAATGGGGCACCAAAAATAAGGGTCAGGGGGGATGGGCACCAAACTAAATGATCAGGGTTTACTGGGGGGACCAAACTACTGGGAAGAGGGGGGTGGGGCCCAAATATTGATTGAGGGACTGGGGGCACCAAATTAAAATTTACCCGGGGAGCTGGGGCAACCCAAAAAACGATCGGAGGGGGCTGGCACCAAAATAAAATGATTTAGGGGGAGCTGGAAACAACAAAAAACTGGGTTTAGGGGAGCTGGAGCACCAAACTACTGAACAGGGGGGGCTGGGGCACCAAACTACTGATCAGGGGGGGCTGGGGCCCCAAACTACTGATCAAGGGGGGCTTTGGGGGCACCAAAAATACTGATCAGGGGGGACTGGGGCAACCAAATTTCTGATCAAAGGGGGACTGGGGCACCCAAAATTTCTGAACAGGGGGATGGGACAACCCAAAATATGATCAGGGGGAATGGGCACCAAACTCTGATCAGGGGGGGGCTGGAGCACCCAAACCCAATGACGGGGGGGACTGGAAAAAAACCCCAAAATTTCTGATCAGGGGGGACTGGGGGGAAAATACTGATAGGGGGGACTGGACACCAAACCCACTGATCAGGAGGACTGGAGCACCCAAAATACTGATCAAGGGGGAGGGGGGGGGGGGGGCAACCAAAATTTCTGGGTCAGGGGGTGGGGAACCAAAATACTGATCAAGGGGGCTGGGGGCAACCCAAAAAAAACTGAACCCCCGGGGGGGCTGGGCCCCCAAATACTGACCCGGGGGGGTGGAGCACCAAACTACTAACCCGGGGGACTGGAGGGACCAAACTATGGTTAGGGGGACTGGAGAAACCCAAAATACGACCCGGGGGCGGAACCCAAACCCATGAAAACAGGGGGGGGATGGGCATCAAAATACTTTATAGGGGGATGGGCACCAAACCAAATGATCAGGGGGATTGGAAAAAAACCAAACTTTTTGGCCCGGAGGGTGGGGAACCAAAAAACTGATTTAGGGGGACTGGAAACACCAAACTACTGATCAAGGAGGGACTGGGGCACCAAACTACTGATCAGGGGGGACGGGGCACCCAAAATTAGGGCGGGGGACTGGGGCCCAAAATACTGGGTCAGGAGGGGGCTGGAGCACCAAAAACCATGATCAGGGGGACTGGAGCACCAAACTACCGATCAGGGGGAAATGGAGCACCAAAACCCCGATCAGGGGGGCTGGAGCAACCAAAATTTCTGATTTAGGGGGAACTGGGGCCCCAAAATACTGTTAGGAGGGGCTGGGGCAAAAACCAAAAAAAAACTGGTAGGGGGGACTGGGGCCCCCAAAAAAACTGATCAGGGGGGGTTTTGGGGCAACCAAAATACTGATCAGGGGGCTAAACCCCCAAACAATGAAAAGGGGACTGGAGCACCAAAATAATGATATTTGGGGGCTGGACCCAAAATAAATGGTATGGGGACGGAGCACCAAACTACTGATCAGGGGGATGGGGCACCAAACTACTGATCCGGGGGGGCTGGAGCACCAAACTATTGGGGTCAGGGGGACGGGGGCCCCCAAAAAACTGATCAGGGGGACTGGAGCACCAAACAATGATCGGGGGGATTGGGGGCAAAAACCCAAAATACTGATCAGGGGGGATGGAGCACCAAAATACTTCAGGGGGACTGGGGCACCAAAACTGGATCAGGGGGCTGGGGCCCAAAATACTGACAAAGGGGGGGCTGGAGCACCAAACTACTGATCCAAAGGGGACTGGAGCCCCCAAACTACAAAAGGGGGGAACTTGGGGCACCAAACTTTCTGATCAGGGGGTTTTGGGCACCAAACAGGTGATGAGGGGGGGGGGCAAACCAAAAAAATTTCTGGGGAAGAGGGGGGGGGCACCAAACTACTGACAGGGGGGACTGGGAGCACCAAATAAATTTTCAGGGGGGACTTGGGCCCAAAAACACTGATCAGGGGGGACTGGAGCCCAAAAATACTGATCAGGGAAGGCTGGGCCCAAACTACCCGAAAGGGAAGGGTGGGGCACCAAAACTATTGATGAAGATGGAGCACCAAACTAAATTGAGGGGGAAATGGGGGCCCGAAAATACTTGATTGGGGGACTGGGGGGCACCAAATTTTGATCAAAAGGGGGGGCTGGGGGCACCAAACTACCCGATCAGGGGACTGGAGCACCAAATAACTGATCAGGGAGGACTGGGGCACCAAACTACTGTTTAGAGGGACTGGGGGCAACCCCAAAATACTGATCAAGGGGGGGACTGGGGGGACCAAATCTTTTGGTTTAGGGGGACTGGGGCAAACCCAAAATACGATCAGGAGGGGCTTTGGGGCCCCAAACTACTGATCAGGGGGGACTGGGGAAACCCAAAAACTGACCCGGGGGACCGGGGGCCCAAACTACTGATCAGGGGGAAATTTGGGAACCAAACCCCAAAATACTGATCAGGGGGGAAGGGACACCCAAAATAAATGATCAGGGGGGGCGGGGCACCAAACAGATCAGGGGGGACCCGGAGCCCCCAAAAAAATGATCAGGAGGGGCTGGGGCAAAACAAATGAAGGGGGACTTGGGGCACCAAAACTACTGATCAGGGGGACTGGACACCAAATAATGATCAAAGGGGGGGACTGGGGCCAAACCCAAAATACTGTTTAGGGGGAAAAGGGCACCAAACTACTGTCAAAGGGGGGACTGGGGGCCAACCCAAAACTACTATCGGGGACTGGGCACCCAAAATATATAGGGGGGGTGGGGCAAAACCAAAATACTAAACTGGGAGCTGGGGCACCAAAAAATGATCAAAGGGGGGCTGGAGAACCAAAAATACGACCCGGGGGGACTGGAGCAAAAAAACCTTTCGACCCGGGGGACTGGGCACCCAAAATATGAAAGGGGGGGCTGGGGCAACCAAAATACTGGTAGGGGGGATTTTAAAACCCAAACTATGCCAGGAGGGGACGGGAAAACCAAACTACTGATAAAGGGGGGACTTGGGGGCACCCAAAATACTGATCAGGGGGAATGGGGGCACCAAACAAATGTTTTAGGGGGGAAATGGAACCCCCAAACTTCTGTTTCCCCGGGGGGGCTGGAGCACCCCAAAAACTTTATTAGGAGGGGCTGGGGGGGAAAACTACTGATCAGGGGGATGGGAGCACCAAACTTTCTTTATCAGGGGGGCTGGACCCATAAACTACAGATCAGAGGGACTGGAAACAACCAAAATACTTTAACTGGGGTCCCCCGGAAGGGGGGGCTGGGGGCCCCCAAAACTTTTAACTGGGAAAAAAAGGAGGGACCTTTGGGGGACCAAAATACTGATCAAGGGGGGGCTTAAACACCAAACTACTGAAACAGGGGGGGTGGAGCCAAAACCCAAAAATAAATGATCAGGGGGACTTTGGGGACAAAACCCCTGATCAGGGGGGCTGGGGCAAAAAAACTACTGATCAGGGGGGGGCTGGGAGCACCCAAAAAAAATGATCGGGGGGGGCTGGGGGCAAACCCAAAAAAAATGATCCCGGGGGAAAGGGGGCAAAAAAAAACTTTCTTTATCAGGGGGACTTTGGGGCCCCCAAAATACTGATCCAAAGGGGGCTTTGGGGGCCACCAAACTATTTTAGGGGGACCCCGGGGGGAACCAAACTAGGTAGGGGGACTGGGGCAACCCAAAAATACTGATCCCGGGGGACGGGGGGGAAACCCAAAAAAAATGATCAAAGGGGACTGGGCACCAAACTACTGATCAAGGGGGGGGCCTTTGGGGCACCAAAATTTTATTAGGGGGGACTGGGCACCAAAATAACCCGATCCAGGGGGAATGGGGCAAAACCCAAAATACTTTTAGGGGGCTGGGGCCAAAACCCCCAAATAAATGGTTAGAGGGGAAAGGGGGAAAAAAACTATGAACCCGGGGGGGTGGGGCACCAAACTACTGTTTAGGGGGGCTGGGGGCACCAAAAAATTACTGACCAGGGGGGATGGAGCACCAAACTACGACAGGGGGGCGGAGCACCAAATACGACCAGGGGGGCTGGAGCACCCAAAATAAAATTTAAAAGGGGCGGGCACCCCAAAAAAATGGGGAGAGGGACTGGGGCACCAAAATAAAAGACAGGGGGACGGAGCACCAAAAATCTGATCAAGGGGGGACTTTGGAAACACCAAAACTACTTTCAGGGGGGGGGGGGGCGGGGGGCACCAAAATACTGGTTAGGGGGAAGGGGCACCAAAATATGACAGGGGGGAATGGGGCACCAAACTACTGGTTTAGGGGAAATGGGGCACCAAACTATATAGGGGGAGCTGGGGCACCAAAAACTTGAGGGGGAAAGGGGGACCCAAAATACTGGGTTTAGGGGGGGGCTTGGGGCCCCCAAACTACGGTCGGGGACTGGGCCCCCCAAACACTGATCAGGGGGACTAGGGGCAAACCCAAAATACTGGTAGGGGGGACTGGGGAAACCAAAAATACTGACAGAGGGAAATTGGGAAACCCAAAAAAACTGGTAGGGGGGGCTTTGGGGAACCCCAACTACTGATTGGGGGGGTGGGGAAACCCAAATACTGTCAGGGGGGGGCTGGGGAAACCCAAAAAAAAAGATAGGGGGGACTGGGAACCCAAAATACTGACCCGGGGGGGCTGGAGCACCAAAAAATAAATGACAGGGGGACTGGAGCAAAACCAAAAAATACTGAACGGGGGGGGTGGGGCACCAAACAAATGACCCGGGGGCTGGGGGCACAAACTACTGGTATGGGGGCTGGGGCACCCCCAAAAAAAATGACTGGGGGGGGAGACCAAAAATACTGTCAGGGGGACCCCGGGGGCCCCCAAAAATACTGATCAGGGGGGGTGGAGCACCAAACTTTTGGGCAGGGGGGCTGGAGCACCAAAATCGATCAGGGGGACTTGGGGGAACCAAAATTTCGGAAAAGGGGGGCCCGGGCACCAAACTAAATGAAAAAGGGGGGACTGGGGCACCAAACTCCTGAATGAGGGGGGACTGGGGCACCAAACTACTGAACAGGGGGGCGGAAACACCAAACTATTGATCAAGGGGGGGAACCCGGGGGCAACCAAAAAACTTTTATCAAAGGGGGGGCCCGGAAACCCCAAACCCAACTAAATGATCCAAGGGGGGGAGGGGCACCAAACTTTCTGATCAGGGGGGGGAAAAAGGGACCAAACCCCACGATTTAGGGGGGGACTGGGCACCAAAACTACTCTTGGGGGGAGGAAATGGAGCACCCAAACTACTATAGGGGGGGGACTGGGGACCAAACTACCAAAAAGGGGGGGCGGGGGCCCAAAATACTGGGGATAGGGGGCCGGGCCCCCAAACTACTGGGCAGGGGGGGCCGGGCCCCCCAAAACCCCCACTGTAAAGGGACCGGGGAAAAACCCCAAATACTATCAGAGGGAAACTGGGGGGAAAAACCAAAAAATACTGAACAAAGGGGGGACTTGGGGGAAACCCAAAAAATGATTCCCGGGGGACTGGGGAAACCCAAAATACTGAAAGGAGGGACTGGGGCAAACCAAAAAACTGATCCCGGGGGACTGGGGGCACCAAACCCACTGACAGGGGGAACGGGCACCCAAAAACTGATCAGGGGGACTTGGGGGAAAACCCAAAAATAATGACCCGGGGGGGTGGACATAAACTACTGAAACAAAGGGGGCTTTGGGCCCCCCAAACTTTCTGATCAGGGGGGAGTGGAGCAACCCAAAATACTGATCAGGGGGAGCTGGGGGGCACCAACTATGATCAGGAGGGGCTGGGGCAAAAAATATAGGGGGGGGACTGGACAACCCAAAAAACTAAAACTACCCAACTACTGATTTAAGGGGGGGAAATGGGGGACCCAAAAAACTGATTTAGGGGGGACTGGGCAAACCAAAAATAATGGGTCAAAGGGGGGGACTTTGGGCAAAAAAAACTTTCTGATCGGGGGGGCTGGGCACCAAACTACTGTTTAGGGGGACTGGGGGCACCAAAATATGATCGGGGGACGGAGCACCAAAAATTTCTGATTTAGGGGGGCTGGGCAAACCCAAAATACTGATCGGGGGGGGGCTTTGGGGCCCCCAAAAATACTGATCAGGGGGGACTTGGGGCACCAAAAATACTGACAAGGGGCTGGAGCACCAAAAAAATGAACCCGGGGGAAACTGGAGCACCAAACTACTGACCAGGGGGGACTGGAGCACCAAACTACTGGTGATGAGGGACTGGAGCACCAAACTACTGACCAGGGGGCAGGAGGAAACCAAAAATATGAAACAGGGGGGACTGGGGGCACCAAACTACGATCAGGGGGGGTGGGCACCAAAAAACTGATCAGGGGGGGGCCGGGACAAACCCAAAACTACTAAGGGGGGCTGGAGCAACCCAAACTACTGAATCAGGGGGGGTGGAAAACCCCAAAAATACTGATCAGGGGACTGGAGCAAACCCAAAATACTGATTTAGGGGGGACTGAGATGACTCCACAAATACTCTCGATTAACCAGGAGGGAACCCTGGAGGCCAACCAATACCTACGATCAAGGCCGCGGACTGGGACACCAAACTATGATTCAGGGGGGTATGAGCCACTGATAATTTCGTAGGTTCATCGGGCGGTCACAAGGGGTCTCGCCAAAGACTGAAACTAACTCTATGTTCATGGGCACCTGGGACTACGGTTAAACCTTCATATTCTGAGCAACGGGGGGACTGAGAAAGCACCAAACTACCTGAATGGAGCGGGGTCGGGGACACCTAACTCACTGATAAGCGGAGGTCTCGAGCACACCCAACTAACTTGACTCATGGGGAACGAGCAGTCTGCCTGCGGGAAACCAAACTACTGATAAGGGGGAAGTGGGGCAACCAAAACTATCTGATTCAGGGACCAGGACTGGATAGCACACAATAAATAACTGAACCAGGGGGCGCACACGCTGGACAAGATACCTAAACTACTGCAATGGGGAGCTGCAACCATCCGAGACCACCAACACATACCTGACAGGGGGGACTGGAGCACCAAAACTTAATCGGTGAAGGAGGGTCTGGTAAGCACCCATATACTGTCCCAGGCGCGGTGCAGGAACAAAGCTAACCTTACACTATAGATCAGGAGGGGAACTGAGGCCAATCAAAGAATACTGATCAGGGCGGACTCGAGACCCTACACCCAAACAAACCCCCCCTGATCAGGGGGACCCTGGACACTAAATCTACCCTGATCAGGCAGGGTCGCTGCAGCCATTGCACCCAAACACTACTGATCTAGGAGGAGCTGACCAGCACCAAACTACCTGCATCAAAGGGCGACCTGGCTCAAGCACCAAACTTACCTGATCACGGGAGGACTGGCTGCACCAAACTACTGAATCAGAGCGGACATGGAGCACACCAAACATACTGATCAGGAAGGAGCTGGACGCAACCAAAATACTGTCAGGGGAGGGGACGGTGCAAGCCACCCCTGCACAAACTACTGATCAGGGGGGACTGGGGAACCAAACTACTGATCAGGGGGGACTGGAATCTAGCACCAAAACCACTGATCAAGGAGAGGACTGGAGCACCAAAACTTACTGATCAGGGGGAGCTGGAACAAGCACCAAAATCTCTTTAGACCTGATCAGGGGCGGGCGATATCAGGAAGCACCACAAACTATCTCGATCTGGAAAAAGGGACTGGGACTCCCCAAATCTAGGTTCTGCGGGAGGACTGGGAATCACAAAACTTGATGTATGCAGGGCCTGGTATGAGAGCCTATCCCCTCAAAAACTTCTGATTCAGACATTGGCTTCCTGGCCATGTAGCAACCATACAATATATCGGGGATTGACCGGCCGTCTGCCGAGCGCCACACACCAACATAATACTGGTGATGTGGGACTGGCGTGACTCTAAATCATTCTGAGAAGGGTGGAAAGGGAACGGCTCCACCACACCAAACTATGTACAGGAGGGACACTTGGCCTGCACCTAACTAATCTGATCAGGAGGGACTGGCGATGGTCTCACCAATACTTCATGTTCTTGGGGATGGACTGACTGCATCCACTCAAAAACTTTATGATCAGCGAGGGCTATGCGAGACACCTTACTTACTGTAGCAGGCGAGGACCTGGAGCATCCAACTACTGATCAGAGGGCATGCTGCGGGAGGCACCCAAACTATGATCAGGGGCGGTTGCTATTGGGTGCACCAAAAAACTTACTGATCAGGGGCCAGGAATATGGACATACCAAAACAGCACAAAAACTACAGTCATCAGGGGACCAGTGATGGAGCAACCAAACTACGGAAGGGAAGGACTGAAGAGCAGCACCAATCTACTAGGCTTCGATGACAAGGGACTGGAGCAACCTAACTAATGGTGTTCGTGCGGATACATGGCCAGCACCAATTCTACTGCAATCACAGACGGCGCAGCTGCGAGCACACCATTATTAATGATCAAGGCGTGGAATGAGTGATCTACTTATAAATTACTGTTCCTGGTTGGGTCAGGGACCCTGAATCCAAAAACATACCAAAAGTTTTTTACGTCTGATCACGTGGCCACAGAGAAAAACGTAGCTCGCAAATGCTCCATTATCACTAGGTTCAGCGACCCAATGGTATAACCTGGACGGGCACCCCACAACACTTACTGTTGAGCGGGGGCAAAACGATGGGCTAGCACCAACCATATTATATCTAATAAGGTGGGGACGACTGGAAGCAGCCACCCATATACTCATGAGGGGGAAAGTAGAGCACCAAACTACACATGTTCCTGGTGTGGAAAGAACTGGGATCTCCCCCAAACACTAACCTGTTCAGGCGCCCCCCCCCGGGGCCATGCCGACGCAACCGCACATACTAATAAAGGTCCAAGGTCGGCGACAAGGGACTGCCGCGGCCCTGGGCTCCACCTAAAATTCCTGTTAAGGATCACCCGGGACTGCACGCGGACACCAAACAGTTGATACAGGAGGGATACTTGGGCGACCTACCATCCATTTATGGTTCAGGGCAGGGTCACGGTGCATGATTACACTATTAGTCCGGATATAGGTAGGGCACACCCGGGACATGGGTACTCACCCTATCTTACCGATCAGGGACTGGATCTGGTAGAACCATAAAGCTAACTGAAAATGGGGATGAGATGGCTTGGATCACATTTCATTCTGAAGTGAAAGTAGGTAGGTCTGAGGGATGATAATTTCGTCAATGTGCTGGGGGGTTGCATGGTGATGACTTGCTTTATACTGGACTTATGGGGGATGACGTGGGGACGACGATGGAAGCACCAAATTACCTACTGAACTACTGGCGTGCCCCCCGAAGTAACCCTGCGAAATAAGCACCCACCAAATCACTATACTAAGATACAACGGCCCGCACGGCCGACTACGCCACCGTGTATCGTTTTGGAGCACCAAACTGTGATCAATGGAAGGGACTGCGATGCACCTAAACTACTGATCAGGTACGGGACCTCACTGGGACTCACAAACTACCCTGATTCACGTGGGGATCCCTGGGGCTCCACAACTACCTGATCCATGGGCCAGGACGGTCTGGCCAGACACCAAACTAAGATGATTCTGGAGGGACTGGACCACACAAAATATGATCAGCGGGGGTCTCGGAGCACCTAAACTAACTGTCAGGAAGGGATGGGACACCAAACTACTTGATCAGACGCTGGACAGAGAGCACCCAAAAAATAATGCTCAGGGGGAAGCTGCGAGGCACCAAACTACTGTTCAGGGGGGCGAGCCTTGGGCACCAATATCTACTGTTCAGGGGGGGCTCGGTTAGCACCAAATCTTACCCCCCACTGTCCAGGGAGCCGGATGAGGAGTGCGCTCCAATAACCTAATGTCCAGGGGCACCGCGATGGACCTGAGACCTTATACTTAGATGTCCAGGGGGGACACGGCCGACAGTGCACCCAATATACCTACTGGTGCAATGAGGGAATTGGAAGCACCTAAAAAGTATGTCCTGGCCGCGAAAGTTGACCTGATGGATTCTGGTCCTTACTACATGTCGGATTCTGGAGCGGGCCCTCCAAGGGGACTGCACCCCGTTTTGGGCCACATACACGCCAAACCAATGTGGCACTCACAAATTATACTGTTCAGGGGGACCTCTAGAACATCCCAACAACATCATATGACTAAGGAGAATTCGTGAGCATGGAGCACCACAAACTACTGATCAGGAGTGAGCTGAACAGCAACCAAAACTACTTGATCAGGGGGCGACTGAGCAGCACCCAAAACTACTGTTCAGCGCCGAGGGACTGGGAGCACCAAAATTTCTGATCACGAGGGACTGGCAGCACCAAATACTGCTTCAGGGGAGCTGGCAGACGCACCCAACCCTTTTCTGATCAAGGTGCCAGGGGGGAATGGCAGCCGCACCCATCATCTACCTGTCAGGGGGGGTCATGCCGACAGCACCCCAAACTACCCTGTTACAGGCGCACGGGACCTGAAGCAACCCCATAATATCTTCTCGTTCTCCGGGGGGTGAATGGCAAGCACCTAACTAATGATCACGGCGACGGACTGAGCACAATAACCTTCTGATCAGGGCGGGTGTCGGAAAGCACCACAATAAATACTCGATCACAGGGGGGACTGCGAGAAGCACCAAACTACCAAACTGTTCAGGACGGGGGAAATGGGACACCAATAAAATCTAATGGATCAGGCGCAGGAATGGCACGCCACCCAAACTCTAATGAACAGAATTGACTCGCTGAAGCACCAAACTACTTGGTGTTTGTGGGACTCCTGGTTGCGCCCAAACTACTGCGTTGTTGAGGCAGACCTGGAGCACCAAAAAATAACTGATCAGGGAAGGAGGATGAGGCCCCACCGGCAACCAAAACTACTGATCAGAACGGGGAACTGCGAGCCACCAAACTATCTGATATCGAGGAGGGGAATGGGGCACCATATTCTAATGTTCAGGGAGGGACTGGAGCTAAACAAATTTTGATTCTGGAGGGCAGATGGGGCCCACAAACTTCGGCATCAGGCGGGAGCATGCGGGCACCAAACTAGGATCACAGGGGAGCTGGAGCACCAATTATGACCAGGCGGGGTGCCTGGAGCACCATAAATACATGGCATCAGGGGCTGAGATGCACCCCGACCGATCCCAATAACTTTGATCAGGCTGGCCGACTGGAGCACCATAAACTATGGTGATGAGGGTCTGCTACAGCTACCCCAATCTTCTAGGTGTGCCATGAGTGGACTGGGAAGCACCTAACTACTGATCAGAGGCGAGATGGTAGATCCTCTATAACTACTGAATCAGGGTGGAATGGTGCACCCAAATAACTGACTACAAGGGGGAGCATGAACGACACCAAACTAACTGAAATCAGGAAGGGATGGGGCACCAAAAACTACGTTTTGGGGGAAAAACCCGGAGCCCAAAATATAGGAGGGGGCTGGAGACCCAAAATATTAGGGGGACTGGAGCACCCAAAAAACTGATCAGGGGGGGCTGGAGCACAAAAATACTGACAGGGGGGTGGGCACCAAAACTAGTCAGGGGGGGGATGGGGACCAAACTACTGAAAAGGGACTTTGGAACCCAAAAAAAATTTATCAGGGGGGATGGGGAAAACCAAAAAAATGATAGGGGGGATGGGGGGATAAAAAAACCCGATCGGGGGGGATGGGGAAACCAACTTGTTAGGGGGGAATGGGGAAAAAATTCTGCAGGGGGACTGGGGGAAAACCCAAACTATTCAGGGGGGGACTGGAGCCCAAATACTGTCAGGGAGGGATGGACACCAAAATACGATCGGGGGGGGGGACTGGGGCACCCAAAAACTATGATCGGGGGTGGGCACCAAACTACTGATCAGGGGGGCTGGGGAAAACCACATAATGATCAGGGACTGGGCAAAACTACTGATGAGGGGGTGGAAACACCAAATATGATCGGGGGGATGGGACCCAAAAACCTAAAAGATCTGGGGGGACTGGGCCCAAATCTGATCAGGGGGGACTGGGCACCCCAAAAACTGACAGGGGGATGGGCACAAACTTTGTTTAGGGGGACTGGGCACCAAACTATGATCAGGGGGGAGGAGCAACCCAAATACTGATCAGGGGGGGCGGGCACCAAAAATTTTCAGGGGGACTGGGCACCAAATATTTTATCGGGGGAATGGGAACCCCAAAATTTATGACCCGGGGTGGAGCACAAAAACTACGGGATGGGGTCCCACCCAAATACTGGTGAGGGGGATGGAGCACAAATTTTTTGACAGGGGGCGGAGAACCAAATTGATCAGGGGGGTTGGGCCCAAACTATGATCGGGGGGAAATGGGGCCCAAACTTGATAAGGGGAGAGCTGGGCCCCCCCAAATATGTCAAGGGGGACTGGGGCCCAAACAAAAGTCAGGGGGGGACTGGGGCACCAAAAATATGATCAAGGGGGATGGACACAAATATGATCAGGGGGGACTGAGCACCCCAAAAAAACTGATCAGGGGGGGACTGGGGCCCAAAATTGTCAGGGGGGGTGGGACAAAAAAACTACTGATCAGGGGGAAATGGGCACCAAACTATGATCAAAGGGGG
>JAODAL010071393.1:0-15542 GCA_025379985.1 Phyllomedusa bahiana
TTGACCAATCAGAATAGTGCGACAATGTCCATTATACTATGGAGAAAAATTGACCAATCAAATTCAAAGGCGGGACAGTTCAAAATGCGGTCAAAATGCAAAAAACGGCTGATTGGGTTTTGAAGCGGCGGGGCTTGTCCAGCTTAGCCATTCAGAGCCGATGTATTTCTCATAGAGTTCTAGGGGAAAAGATATTCTGAGGGCGCTCTGTGATTGGCCTAAGTTAAAAAGAGGCGCCGGTTATTTGGCCAAATGGGAGAGCGAGCGACGCTCCTATGGGTTTTCGAATGCAATTGAAATAAAACTTACATGGGCCGAAATCAAATTATAACACTACAGAAGTTGTCCCGATGTGTATATAAAACGTAATAATAATATGGGGGTAACGAAAAAAAAATTAAATCAATTAAAATCATGTTATTTCTTTTTTTTCGTTGCACCCATACTATTGATCCTTGCTAACGAAATAAAGAAATATAACTGATTTTATTGAATTAATATTTTTTTTTTCGTATCCCCCATATTAGTATTCATTTTATATACACATCGGGACAACTTCGGCAGTTTATCATTGGATTTCGGCCATGTACAGTTTTATTTCAGATTGCATTAGAAAAAACCCATAGGGAGCGTCGCTCGCTCTCCCATTGGTCAAATAACGGCGCCTCTTTTAACTTAGCCAATCACAGATCGCCTTCGAATTTCTTTTCCCATTGAACTCTATGAGAAATGTAGCTCGCGCTCCGATTGGCTAAGCTGGACGAGCCCCGCATCTTCAACCATTCGGCTCGTTTCTGATTTTTACTGTTATTTTGAAAACTGTCAGCCTTTGAATCTGATGGTCAGTTTTCTCCTAGGTTATAATGGGATATCTGTCGTCCTATTCTGATTGGCTGGTTTATGCCGAACCAATAGAGAATAGCTTAAACGATTTTGAATTTCTGTATTTCCCGGCAATTCTCTCTATTTGCAGTTCCCTATGTAGCGCCGGTCTCGGCGACAAACGCGTTTTTCGTTGTTCGGGATTTTTTAACCTGCTTTATTTGTAAAGAAGGGTGCGGTCTTGATTGATAAAGTTTGTACATTTTAATAAAACTTAATTTTTTTATTAATACTTCATGCCGCACGTCGCTGAGCGCGAGATTTAGTGGCCCATCTCTCCATAGAATTAATGGGAGAAAGTAGCTCACGCCCTGATTGGCGGGATAGCCAAAGCCCACCGCTTTAGATCAGCAAGAGCTCCTTTTCTGTATTTTTACTGATATTGTGAACTGTCCACCTTTGATTTGGATTGGTCCAAAACTTCTCATAGGATATAATGGGACTTGTGTGCTCTATTCTGATTGGTTATACTCCTTCATAGGTTTAGGAATGGGCCTCTGTCGCTCCTATTCTGATTGGTCCAAACTCCTCCATGGATATAATGGGCCACTGGGCTCCTATTCTGATTTGGATGGCTTCTGTCGACCAATCAGATTAGCTTACACATTTGAATTACTGTATTCCCGGCACTTTCTCTATTGCATTTCCTTATGTAGGCTCCGTCTCGGCGACAAACGCGTTGTTCGGGATTTAATTTATTTATGTTTATAGAAGTGTTCGGCTCTTATTGATAAGGTTTTTCATTTTAATAAAAATAATTTTTTTATTAATACTTCATGCCGGGCCCCCCCCACGGCGCTGAGCGCCGAGAGATTTTCAGGCTAGCGCCCATCTCTCCATAGACTATAATGGGAGAAGTAGCTCGCGCTCTGTTGGCTGGGATAGCCAAGCCCCTGCTAGCTCTGGCCAATTCAGCTCTTTTCTGTCTTTGTACTGTATTTTGAATTAGCCCGCCGTGGATTCTGGATTGGTCTAAAATTCTCCATAGTTAGTAGGGTCTCTGTCGTCCTATTTCTGATTGGCCGAGTAGCCAAAGCCCCCGCTAGCTCAGCCAATCAGCTTTTTTCAGCATTTTTAATATATTTTGAACTGTCACCGCCCATGGATTCTGTTTGGTCTAAACTCACCCATAGGTTTTAATGGTTCACTGTCGCTCCTATTCTGATTGGCGGTTTCTGCCGACAATCAGAATACTTTCTGAATTTGATTACTGTATTTCCGGCATATTTCTACAATAAATCTAATTCCTTGGAATTAGGATATTGGGATAGTTATTTTTGTCTGTATGTATTTTTTATTTTTGAGGTTTCAGCTCTTTTCTGGGAATGGTTTCCACTTTATAAAAGGCGATTTTTGATTCATCTCCGCGACCGACATGTGGAATGATTTCCGCAGGTTCCTAGCCCGTCTCACATTGGAAACTGATTTTTTCGGCGCAGCCGCACGCACCTATGTCCCGCACTGCGCCTATGTCCTCCGCACTGTGCCCCACACACATGGCGTGGCGCAGGGAACTTTCCCCGCATGTATGTGTGGCTACTCGGCTGCGAATCTTAGGCGCAGCGCCGCTACTGCACCTCGGTCCCCGACTACGCTAACAAACTGGCCGGGCGGGGACCTTTACCCCGCATGTTTGACGCACTACCTCCGGCGCCGAATCTAGGCGAGCCAACGCACTGCGCCTCGGGACCCGCACTGCGCCTAAACACACTGGCGAGCGCGGCGGACTTTACAGCTATGTTGAGCCGCGCCCCGGCCCCGACTAATATCAGGCGCAGATTCGCCGGAAAAATCTGGCGGAAAGGTGCGCCCCGACCCGGCGGGATTCATACATGTGGCCCTATGTTCACAACTATGCTTTTAGCTGCGAACATTAGAACTTAGGTAGATTAGAGAGTTTCAGTTTTTAATTACTTAGGCTGAGAATTTTAAAGGAGCATCTAGTGCTGTACAGCCGCGCGCGGGGGAGGGTGGGGTGCGGGCGAACACTGACAGACAGACTGGCAGGCAGGCAGGCAGGCTTTTGAAAGGAGAGTGGATATTGAGCAGCCCAGGCTCTGCTTTGACCCTGCACTGAAATGGGTTTATATTAACAGTTTTTGGCCAGGTTTTGTTGTGAATAATTAAGTTGTATTTTGGCAGCCTGTACTTATATTAGGATACAGATCTTTCAAGTAACTGCAGGTGTATTTGATAGGTGAAAACTCCCTTTTATTATCTGTAACACGATTAATTAGGTTTTTTTTTTACTTTGACGCAGCTCAGTTTTGTTCAAAGACCCACTTTGTTCTTACATGGATACAGAACCTTTTTTAGTCACGCCGGTGTTTTTTAAGTTGCAAAAAACCACGTTTATTTATCTAATACATTTTAATAGGGTGTTTTCTTTTACTTTGGTGTGGCCCAGTTTTGTTCATAGAGCCACCTTGTACTTAAATTTGAATACAGATATTTTGTAGTCACCGCAGGTGTATTTTTAGGTGCAAAAACCACGTTTTATTATCCGGACACAATTTAATTAGGTTTAGTTCACTTTGGCGCAGGCCATTTTTGTTAAAAGACCCATCTTGTACGGATATTACCATACAGAAATCTGCTAGTAATTGCAGGCATATTTCATAGGTGCAAAAACCACCTATTATTATCCGTATACATTTCAAATAGGTATTTTTTTTACTTTGGTACGGCCCAGTTTTGTTCATAGATCCACCTTGTCCTTAAATTTGAAAACAGAAATTTAGTAGTTACTGTTGGTGTATTTCATTGGTGCAAAAACCACCGTTTGTTATCCGTATAATTTTTAAATAGCTGTATTGCACGTGGTGCGGCCCTAGTTTTTTCAAATAGCCACGTTGTACAACAATTCTGACGCAATTTCTCATCCGTGTAACTTCTGAATAGTTTTAGTGCGCTTGTTGAATCTCAGTTTTCCGCAGATAGCGCACTTGTATGATATTTTGTTGAAAACTATCGATTCCTAGTCCTACTGGGCAGTTGTAAATCCCTGGGACTGAAGGAAGAACACTGTTGATTTGTCTTTCGGTTCTTCCACCAGACCGCATTTCACAGGTATTTGCTAGAAACATTTCAGTTTCTAATCCTAGTTGGCTGTAGGAAATTAGAGGGATTTAAGAATAGCTGCGATTTGCCGTCTTTTAATAAGAGACTTTCAAAAACTCTTCCATACCTTCTTAAATTTTATCTTTCTGAACATGGAGCGAAATGCAGGTGGTAAGCGAGCAAAGAGGGGGGTAGGACATGGAGGTAGAGGTACGAGAGAAGGTGCTCCTTCCAGTGCTGGCGACAACACGCATGCTAGCGGATCGTCGGTTGCAGGACCGTCAGGCCTGTCATTGCTGGGTCAGGGCTCTGTGAATCTCAGTAACGAACAGTGTCGCCAATCTGTTCTTCAGTGGTTAATGCAACCTGCATCCAGCAGTCTTACCTCCTCGTCCTCCCAGTCACGCCCACAAATGTCATCATCAGCATCATCAGCATCCGTCCAACATGAAGCGAAGGCAGCCCAAATGTCAACTCGTGTACCCACCACTGTGGATAATCCATTTTCTGAAGACCTCTTTGATGACAAAATGCGGTTGGGGTCAGAAGGCACGTTAAAAGATCAAGAGGCCAAAGAGGATGATTTTTTCTGCTCTGACACCCAGTTACTGAGGCCATCAGAGGAGGAGAAGGAAGCCGGTCAATCGGCAAAAATCCCGGGGGGTCGGCAAAACCTTGCAGTGCCTCTTGCTTGTAGCCCGCAGCTCCTGGATGCAGAAAGTCAGGACAACGAAGTCAGCTGTGTTGATGATGATGTTAATGACGACTTTGCGGAGCCAACGTGTTCTTTTCCGCAGATTTTGCTTGTGAGCGCTTCATCACCGGAAGAGGAGAAAGATGATGAGGTAATGTAAATACGGGTCCTGCCTCAAAAAGGGAGATGGCGGTCGCAGAAGTCCGCTCATATGATTCCGCCAGCCACGGTCAGCAGAAACCCCGCTCCTCGCTTATCGCCGTCGAAAAGGTCCAGGACCTCTCAAACCTGGGCCTTCTTCGAGCAAGCCTCTTATTCACCCAGCGATTTCATATGCCGCCTTTGCTGTAAACGCATCAGTAGAGGCAAGAATCTTAGGTGTTTAACCACCACCAAAATGTCTAGTCACATGCAGCGAATGCATGAGTTGAAATGGAGGGAACACTTGGCCAAAAAAGGCCACACCGATGCCGAGCTTCCAACCACTGTCACACGCTCTGTCTCCGCCTCCTCCTCCGCCACCACCAAGCATTCCTCAGCTGCCCATGTCTCTCAGAGTCATGATCAGGGATCAGCCTCCGCTTCAACCTCCACCGTCACCCGAGTACCCATCCTACCCATTCTCCTTCCACCAGTTTGACGACCTGCACGCCATACAGCGGCCAGTCTAGCAGCCAGCCTTCTGTCTTCCACGTTTGGGAGCAGAAGAAACACTTTAACCCAAACCATCCCAAAGCCAAAAGCCTGAATGTCGGCATTGCCAGGCTTTTGGCCTTGGAAATGTTGCCTTTCCATCTGGTGGATACAGATGGGTTCCGCCACATTCATGGCCCTTGCCTGCCCCCAATACCAGATGCCGAGCAGGCATTTCTTTGCCAGAAAAGCCGTCCCTGCCCTGGCCAGCCACGTGTCATCTAAAATTTCAAGCGCGTTGTCTGCATCTGTGTCTGGAAAGGTCTGTCTCACCACCGACACATGGACTAGTAAGCACGGCCAAGGCCGCTATATCTCTGTGACAGCTCACTGGGTGGATGTCTCTGGTGGTGACAGTGGCTCTCAGGCTCGGCGCACGCTCTTCATAACCGCAGGGATGGTGCAGGGCTCATTCCCCCAAGGTCCTCTGGTGGCATCACGTGCCCAAAGAAACCAGGCCGTGTTGAAATTAATCTGTTCTGGAGACCGTCCACACACAGGTCAGGAGCTGTGGACGGCTCTCCGCAACGAGACCGAGCGCTGGCTGGGTGACAAGAACCTTGTGTCAGGCAAGGTGGTGTGCGATAACGGTAGAAATCTGCTGGCCTCCCTTAAGATTGGTAGGCTGGATCACATCCCTTGCCTGGCACATGTCATGAACCTTGTTGTCCATAAATTTCCAAAGCGCTACCCGGGTCTGGACTGCCTGCTGAGGGAGGCTCGAGGTCTGAGTTCGCACTTTCGCCGTTCGCACCCTGCTTCATTCCGCCTGGCTGCGTTGCAGCGTCAGCTCGGCCTCCCCGTCAACCGTCTCATTGTTGACGTGGCAACACGCTGGAATCCCACCCTCCACATGCTCCAGTGATTGTGGCAGCAGCGCAATGCCATTACGCAGTACGAAGCGACACAAGGCCTGACAGGCAGCAGTGCAGACCTCGGGGTGTTGAGCCACCGAGAGTGGAGGCAGGTGAAAGAGCTCTGCACCATCCTTGCCAGTGTTGAAGAAGCCACCAAAATGGTCAGTGCGGACAATGCCCTTGTCAGCATGAGCATTGTGGTGATCTTAGTTCTGGAACGATCGTTGGACACTCTGAAACATCAGGTCCCACCAGCGATGGAGGAGGAGACAGACACAGATGCGGACACGGAGCCTTTCTCTCCGTCGAATCCACAAGGCCCGACAGTTTCACAATTTTATCGGTCTTCATTAGGCAGTGGTTCGGGTTCCAGGGCTAGTGCAAGGCGGCGCCTCAGCTCTCAGGCTGCATCATCTGAGGCAAGTCAGGGCTGTGTTGAAGCTGTGCCGGAGGAAGCGGAGGATGAGAAGGGGATTCCTAGACACCGAAAGTTACCGGACGTCCCCTTTCCCCTTTTTAAAAGGTTGCGCAAAAATTTTGGGGCGGGGGGGGGAAGAAAAGGAAGATTTAAGGTTTTTTTCCCGGTTTCCCCTCGACCCCAAAGGCTTGGGAAATCAAAGGGTCACTCCCCACATTTGCTTGGATGCTTCCCTTTCCTCCCAAACCCTGATCCTCGCATTAAAGACCATAAAAAAAGAAAAACAGTTACTGGGTTGGGCCCCCCCTCCTGAAACCCCCCGGGAACCCAAAACAAAACTCAGACTTTCCTTCCACCCACCCAAATAGAGATATAATGCAGGAAATGGAGACCTTGCCGATTGATAAAACGGGGGACATCTGTTTTCGTCTGCTTCACGTTCTTCAAATGTCAGGGTGGAACAACGCAGCGAAGTGCACAGTAGATGCCAAAGCCCGTAGTGGCACACACAAGGTGGCAAAGCCAATGGGCCTTTTGGGGCAATCTTTTATTTTCACCTCACCAACCATGTAATGCGGGGGCACCATACAACACCAGAGACCACCAAGATCAGGGGTGATGACAATCTGCGTCTCAACCGATTTTTTTGGATGGTTCCGGACCCAATCGACTTCGGGGGTATCCAAAATGGATAAGGGGCCCGACTCGCCGCTACCCCAAAAAGGGGTGTTGTCCCCCCCACACCCAAAGCGTATATCTGAGCGAACCTTCACCAGTGGAGGAGTCATTACAGACAACGCATCCGCTTTCCACAAAAAAGTGGACGTTGACTTTACAAGTGAATCAGGCTGGATCCTGATGATGTTTTGTTTCCCAATTGCGAGGTCACCGTTTAAATTCCGGTCACTTCACATTCCCTTCAAACGGAAATGGTCCTCTAAAATTTTTTTTTTAAAATGATATTTCTACTGCAATTTTTTTCCATTCCCAAAAGTTCATTTTGTGGTTTTGCTGTGAGGAGACTGTAAAAGACACCAAGGTTTTGCCCAAAACCATATTCCATTTATCACTTCTCTTTTGCATTTTTTTGCATTGTCTTGGTTTTTGGGTTTGTTGCTGTGAGATACAGCTATAAACATGGTCCTTTGGAAAAGAAATGTGGGGTCCTAAGTGACATTTTCCTCACAATTTTTAATAGTGGTGAGAAGCCCTTTTTAAATTTTTTTTGGGGGCGTTCTGTGAGTAAAGCTAGAATCATCGTTTCCTTTTGGAACAAAATGTGGCTTTTTAAGTGGGGATTTTTCCCCACAATTTTTAACATTGGCTGAAAATCTTTTTTTTTTAATTTTTTGGGCCCTGCTGCTTGAATGCAGCAATACTACAGGGGCCTATTATAAAAAAAAAAAATGTTGTTTTCAACAGACATTTTTTTTCACAATTCTCAAAAGTGGTCAAGGTTTTTTTTGAATTTTTTTGGGGCATGTTTCTGTGAAATGCAGCTATCTATGGTTTCCCATTATAAAAAAAAAAAAATTTTGGTTTCTAACAGACATTTTTTTCTTTACAAAGTAAGAGTGGCCAAAGGGTCATTTTTGAATTTCGGGGGGATGTTGCTGGGGAAATGCGCTATACTCAGCCTATCTAAAAAAAAGTGGGTTTTTTAACAGACATTTGTTCTTTACAATTTCAAAAAGTGGTCAAGGGTATGGTGCTGTCAAAAAACAGGAATAGGTGGGCACGTTAATGGACACATATTGCAAAAATGACTTGTTTTGCAAGATCTTTAACATAGCTAAGCAATCCCTGTAGTAACAACCCATTTAAACAATTAAAAAAAAAAAGAAAAACAAAGATGTGGGGGGTTTCCCACCCTTTTAAAAAAAATTTCTTTCTGAATTAAACTACTAAAAAAATTTTGCATTACAAAATACTGATAAAAATATTCCTCTAATTGTACAAGGGGGGTACGGGAAGCTTGAACGGGGGGTTTTCAAGGGCATGGTGTAGGGGGCAAAATTCTCCAAACCCCCAAAAACAGAGAAAATTTTCCCTCCAGCTGTTGAAAAAACGAAAAAAGAATGAAGGAAAAAGGGCACCGGGGTAAAACAGGAGCGTCAACCACCCATCCCAAAGTGAAGCTCATTTGTCCGCAACTCATACGGGGGGGCAAGCACCTCGTGAAGAAAAGAAATTTTTTTCAGCGCTACCCAGGTCTTGACTTGTACTGAGAAAGGCTGGAGGTCTGAGCTCAACTTCCCCTTTCCCCCACGTTTTTGCCCCAAAAAATGTTTTCAAAAGCTGCGTCATAAGGGCATTTTTTGCCGTGTTAATGGATGACGGCCTGGCTCTCACCGCACCAAATGTAACACGGGGACTGCACTGAACCTGCGTGTAAAATTACAAAACCACCCTGCCTCTCATCACACCCACAGTTTTACTCCGGCCCTCAGCGAACTGCTTTTTTAATAATGACGGACACCACCCCTTCTCTCACCCCACCTCACTCTAATCGGCCCCCCACTGAACCCGCTGATCCCCCGTTTACAGCTTTACCCCCCTTTACCAAATAATTTCCCCCAACCCCCTTGACAAAATAAGGGTTTTTTTTTTAGACAGGGCCTTTTTTGATAGTGTTGAGCGATTATTATCGGGCAAAGTTGAAATCGGCACGGTTTTTTACTTGACGGGTTTTTTTCGATCACGAGATAAATTTTTTGGGTTAAAAAACTGTGCATAATTATTTAAAATCGGACATTTTTGGGGCTTCCTGTCATTTTTGGCGGGCCAGCAAACACTTTCAAAAATAGAGCAGGGGGAAAAATGGGGTGTCGACGTCATGACTGGGGAGTGTAATGGTTTTCATTGGCTGGAAAAAACACAAACCCGCCCTCGCTTTTTGAACAGCCCCCTTCCTGTTTATTTATCAGTGTCCCGTCACGTCTCATAGCAGTAGGGCGTTCGCTCTGCCTGTCCAAACGCTCAGCAAACAGCTCAGGGGAAATTATTTCTAAATTTTTTTCACAAAAGAAAAACTCTCTATTTTTTCTTGGAACCTTACCCAAATTTAGTTTAAACCAAAATTTGAAGAAATTTTAAAATTTGTTAGGGAAGAATTTTAAAAGGGGCATCTACCGCTGTTAAAAATCACCCGTGGGGGGGCGGGGGGGGGAGGGGTCCCGCTGGCCGGGAAAACAGACAAGCTCTTTTAAAGAATACTGGGTATAGGTTTTACCAAGAATTAGTGGGAGATATTGCACTGCAATAATCTTTATTATTAACAATTTTTTATTAAATATTTCCTGGATATTTGGGGGGCCTGAACTTTTATTAAAGGGTACACATCTTTTTTTAGTAAAAAGCAGGGGTCTTTGGGTTTTGTGGGAAAACTCCAAATTTTATTATCATTTTACAAATTTTAGAGAAGGGGTTCTTTTTCAATTTTTTCCCTTCCAAACTTTTTTTGATACAGCCCAACCCTTGCAGTTTTAAAATTTGAATTTCCCGCAATTTTTTTAGTCAGAACAGGTTTGAAAGTTGCCAAAAAAACCTTTCATTAAACCGAAACATTTCAGAAAACGGGTTTTTTTTTACTTTGGGGCACTACAGGGTTTGTTGATTGAGCTACTTTTGGGAGTTAAAAAAGTAATACAGCAATTTTGTACCCCCAAAAATGAATTGGGAAAAGGGGGCCAAAAATACTTTTATTATCCGAATACATTTCAGAATACCTGTTTTTTTCACTTTGGCGCATACGCTTTGTTCATTTGAGGCACCCTTTCACTTAAAAAAAAAAGTTAAATTTTTTAGCACCACAGGTGAAATTTAAAGGTTTCCAAAAATACCTTTTTTATTAATCCGAAAAAAAAGAAACTTTGTTTTTTTTCACTTTGACAAAAGTACAGCTTGATTATAGAAACTTTCCTTTTTTTTTCAGTTAAAGTTTAATACACAATTTTTTATTTACCCCAGGTGAAAATTTAAAAAGGTTCCAAAAAAACCTTTTTATCCCCAAAAACATTTAAGATAAAGTGTTTTTTCCCCTTTTGGGGCACCTACAGCTTTGTTCAAATTTAAAGGGAAACCCTTTCACTTAAAAGTGAATACAGCAATTTTGTAGTTCCCCCACAAAGGGGAATTGAAAGGGGCCCAAAAAAAACCTATTAAATTTTCCGAATACATTTCAAAAACGTTTTTTTTTTTACTTTAGGCGCAGTACAGCTTTTTTTCATTTAGGCAAACCTTTTCACTTAAATTGAAAAACAGCCCAATTTTTCAGTTTACCAAAAGGGGAAATTTTAAAGGTTTTCAAAAAAACCTTTAATTACCGAATTTAAAAACATGAAACGTTTTTTTTTTTACTTGGGGGCACTACAGCTTTGTTCTTTTTAGGCAACCTTGCAAATTAAAAAGTGAATACAGCAATTTTGTAGTCACCACAGGTGAATTTTTTAAAGGGGGCCAAAAATACCTTTTACTATCCGAATACATTTAAAAAACGGGTTTTTACCCCGTTGGCGCCCTTTCAAACTTTTGTCTTGGCACCCTTGCCCTTAAATGTGAATACAGTAAATTTTTGTAGTCACCACAGGTGAATTGAAAAATTTTCAAAAAAACCTTAATTATCCCCAAAACATTTCAGATACCTGTTTTTTTCACTTTTTCGCACTGAGCAGCTTTGTTTATTAAAGGACCTTGCACTTAAAAGTGAAAACAGCAATTTTATTACCCCAAAAGTGAATTGATAGGGGGCCAAAAAATACCTTTTTTTTTATCCGAATACATTTCAGATTCCAATTTTTTTTTTCACTTTGTGGGAGGGCAAAGCTTTGGGTTTATTAAGCAAATTTGCAGTTAAATAAGAATTTCAAACAATTTTTTTAGTCAAACCCCGGTGAATTGGGAAAGGTTTCCCAAAAAAAACCCTTTTTTTTTTTTATCCGAATACATTTCAGATAAAGTGGGTTTTTTCACTTTGGGGCACTAACCAAACTTTGTTCATTTAAAAGGGGACCTTGCACTTAAATGGAAAAAAAAGCAATTTTTTTAGTCACCGCCGTTGTATTTTTATAGGGGCCCAAAAAAAACCTTTTTATTTTTCCGAAACAACTTAAAAAATCTTTAGGTTTAATTACAGGATTTATGGTTATACTTGCGGTTTTAAAAAAAGGCCAAAGGGCTAGGGAAAATGTCCATTCAATAAAATGGTGGATTTAAAGACCCCCTTTTTCCCCCACTTTTTAAACGGGGTTTCAGAAAAGGGTTTTTAAAGGGTTTATACTTCGGGACAGGACAAAATATAGCCAATGTCCCAGGTTTAACTAAAATGGTGGGTTTTAAAAAACTCCTTTTCCACAAATTTTTAAACTGTTGGGGGGAACAGGGTTTTTTAAGGGCATACTGCGGGACAGGGCAGATAAAATTTGAATTTTCCATTCAACTAAAATGGTGGTTTAAAGACTCCTTTTTTTCCGGGACTTTTTAAATGGGGGGGGTCATGCAGGTTTTTGGGAAGGGTTTGGGGGCAAACAGGGGTTGAATGGTCTGTGAGTTTTTTCTGTGGCCTTTTTTTAACCCTAAGTGTGTTCCTAAGATGTAAACACGTATCCAAATTTTACTGTTGGAAGTTAAATTTCCCGCTTTTTCCTGCCCTGTTTTGGGGGTAAGAATGAAGATGGGTTTTTCCTCCCCCATAACTTTTAATGGGCATCGGCGATAAAACTATTATCGCTAAACGGATATCTTATTGAAAAAATTTTCGATTTTCGACCCACGACCCTATGATGATATTTAACGTAATCCTCATCACCAACCCTTTTTATCTAAATGGGGGAAATCTTGGGTTTTTTTTGCTTTCACATCTTTAAAAGGGCACGGTGAACAATTTCATCAGTGAATGGCAAAGTAGCCAACCGCAGCAGTATTTTGGGAAAAAAAATTTTTTTTTAAAATAGTTTTATTTTTTATTGAAAATTTTTAGCTGATGGGGCCATAAGGGCACCTGTCTGGGTTTATTGGTTCCCCTTCGCATCCAAAGACATGGAAAAGTCAAGTCCCAGTTTTAACCCAAAATTTTTGGGGGGGAAAAAGACTCCCCTTTTTCCCTTTTTGGGACTTTTTTAAACTTTTGGGTCAAACAGGGTTTTGAGGGCCATTTCTGCGGTAAAAGGGACATGTAAAAGCAAAGTTCATTTCAAACCCAAAAAAGGGGTTCAACGACTCCTTTTTTCCACACTTTTAAAAAACTGGGGTTCATTGCAGGTTTTTGGGGGGCATGCTGTGGCCCCGGACCGGTTTTAGTCCCAAATTTCCCTTTTTAACTAAAAGGTTGGGGTTTAAAGCGAAAATCCTTTTTTCCCCGGGACTTTTAATCCCGAGGGGGCAACCCGGGTTTTAAAGGGCAAAAATGCAGGTACAGGACAGGGATAAATTCCCAAAGTCCCCTGAAAACTAAAAAGGTGGGTTTAAAAAAACTCCTTTTTTTTCCCCACTTTTAATCTGTGGGTCAAAAGGGTTTAATGGTCAACTGCATAACCCGGACAGGTATAGGGCCCAAAGTCCAGTGAAAATAAAAGGGGGTTTAAAAGGGCTCCTTTTTTTAGGCACTTTTTTTAAATCTTGGGTCAGACAGGGTTTTAAAAGGGGGAAAGCTGCGTCAGGAAAAGGATAGCAAAAAGCCCAGTTTCAATAAAATGATGTTCTGGGACTTTTTTTAAATTTTTGGGGGGATGGGAGGTTTAAGGGTCAGGGTGGGGGGTACCAAAACAGGGATATGAATTTTTTCTGTGAGTTTTTTTCTGGTTTAATTTTTTAACCTAAAATGGTTGGGCCCAAAAGGGAGCCCCGTAACCATTTGACTTTTGTTTGGGTGTTAATTCCCGCTTCTTTAGCCCTGTTTGGGTTTTAAAAAAGAAGATGTTTCCTCTCCCATAGACTTTAAAAAGGTCTCCGGGGATAATCTATAATCGACTAAAAAGGGTATCTTTTTGATAAATTTCTGATATCGGGCAAACAAATCGATAACATAGTTGACACAATCGCTCATAACTATTGCTGATAAGACACAGCCAGGGCTGCAACATTTCCTTTTTACACCTCTCTACTTTTTTAAATTAAAGCGAACCCCCGGGCAACAATGTTTTGGTGATTGTCTTTTTAACCCCTGCCCCCAAATTTTTTTAAAAGCAATTAATTTTTGGGAGAAAATGCCTTTAAAAGGGCCCTGGGCCCTTCCCCGGGTCCGACAGGAGCTGTTTTTTAGACTATAGAATAGTAGCTGCCAAAATGATGCTTCCTCTCTGACGTGAAGGTAAATAACCCTATCAATACCAAGCGCTCTTTTATCTGTTTCAGCTGCATGTTGTTCTTCTGAGCATTTTAAGAATTTTTTTTAGCTCTAAACCTTCAGTTAAGCTAATTTTTTTAATCAAGAGTTCCAAATTCATTGCCTACATAAATAGGCACTACCAGCAGTGGGGAGATCACTTTATATTGTGCTATTATTGAGATCAATGTATGCACTGTATGCACTAATCTCCAGAGCTCCCCTTAGTGGTGGCTGCAGACAGCTAGAATTGTATCATCTATGTTTATGCCTGGGACTTGGAGTTTTGTATAAGAAACTTGAGCTCTGATTACCATTAAGATTAATTAAAAATGTAACAGTAGAGAATTGTAGACACATTAAGATAAAACATATAATGGTACTCAAAGGTGAAAGACATTCAGTTTCATGATCCAGTCTAGGCTTATGCAAAAGAAAAAAAAAAACTATCCAAGTACATGTAGTTTGGTTTATTTTTTTCCATGTTTTATCCTTCCTTGTCCTCTGCTTTCTTGTTTGTGCTTTATAAGCCAGAACTGTGTGTTACTTACTGCATTCAGTTAGCTGAATGTTGAAATTTTACTTTTGCTTATATTCATGGAGACAATAGAGGTTAGAGATGCCCATACTACCACACCCACTGGCTATTTCCCTATTTGTTGGTAGGCGCAGGACCTCTCTATGGAAAACAATTTGATGGATTGTTTAGATGATGCCACTCACCTCCTGTCTCTTTCCTCCTTCCTGTAAGCCCTCATGGGCAGTGCCTTCTCTCCCTCTTGGCCAGTTGTTAGTTACTGTCACCTTGTACTTGTTTGACCTATGTTATATATATAACCCCCTCGATTGTACAGCGCTCTGGAACTAAGGGCACGCAAAAATAAATAATAATAATAGTACTTGAGATTGTCCTCCCTCTCGACAGGTGAAAAAAAGGCCCCCTTTTTGGACCGGTAGCAATGGTCCAAGAGGGTGGGTTACAGTATTACAGATGTATTCTCCACATAAATAATTGCTTCTAGGGGAGAATAGCTCCAAAAACACCAGAGGCACCCTGTGGCGGCACACTCACTGTCTACATCTCTCTACTATAAAGCTATATGGGGCCCAATGGGCATGTGTACTGGCTCCATACACACAACTCTCCATGTGCATACGTAAGCCCTAAAACCATTGTTTCTGATTCAAAATCTGGATCCCCAAACCCAGGATTTAAAATAAATTTATTGACAACCACAGAGTTTTCATGGTTAATTTTAATGAATGAACGTTCGCATTCTCACAATCTTGTATTCACCCTTGATAATAGTGTTTCAGTGTGACAATACACAGGACAAAGCAATGTTCATCCTACAAGTTTTCCAAAGACACTTCTGGAAAAAGAGCAGACCAATGCCAATCTGAGCAGATGGCGATGGATGTAGATTGTCACCTGGTGCTTCACTTGAGCAGTTTCACTTTATCTCTATAAAGAATTCAGTGATTTTCCGATAAAGTTCATCTTTCTCCCGGGAGAGTTCAGGTGTGTTTGCTATATTGAAGTTACTATGGAAGAGAATTATTTAGTTACATAGTTAGGACAGTTGAAAAAAAGACATCTCTCTATCAATTAACCAG
>JAODAL010071394.1:0-15541 GCA_025379985.1 Phyllomedusa bahiana
CGTCCCCCCTTGGCATGGGATGGGCGTCGAATTTTGAACATTTTTAAAAACCAAAGAAGGTCATTACAAAACAGAGAGGCCTCGGGTTTAGGGGAAAAGGACTATTGGATTTTGACCGCCATTTTTGCCTCCTATAACCCCCCAAGGTAACTTTTTCGTACCTCCCTTTAAACCCTTCCTCTAGTTCTGGCACACGATATGGCCTTAGCCCACCTTTTTGACCTGGGCCCTGTCAAAAAGTCTGCTCGATAATATTTGTCCGACCTGGACTTCGAGAAGGTTTTTATTCCTCTCAGGAACTCTCTGACCCTTGTTTTTAAACTGCTGACAAATGACTGTGATTACGGCCTGGTAACCAGTGCGGGTATTTTTCCTTTTGCCACCCTTTCGTGTAAGAACCCTCTGCCCTTTCCGGGGTTTTAAAATTAGGTTTGGTAAATTTGTAGGGGCTTTCTTTCCCCCTGGTCACCTTGAAATTTTACCTCGCTTACTTTTTCCCTGACTTCATAGGGACCTTTCCACTTAGCGAGGAATTTACTCTCTACGCCCGGCCTAAAACCAAACACTTCACCTGGTTTAAATGCCCAACCCTCGCAGACCATTGTATATTCTGGCCCTGGTTCCTGAGCTTGCGCGGTTTTTTTTCGATTGGCATAACTGCCGCAACCCTTTCCTGCATATCCGCTTTTGGTCAATAACATTTTGGGGTGGGGGTTTGTCCTGTTCCCCCAGGTTTTCCTTACCCCTGTTTAATACCCCCCTGGGATGCCTACCATACAGCATTAAAACGGGGAGAACCCCCGGGGACCCTGCGGGACCTCTCGGAGGGAAAAAAATTTAATATGGTAGCGAGGGCCCAGTCCTTTTCCCATCTTTGTCCACTACCTTTTTTTAACATCCCTTTTAGGTTCGGTTTTGAAGCGTTCACCGGCCATTTTGGGGGGAAAAAAAAAAAAAACACGGACTTACGCAATGGGTATGTTCAGGATCGACATAGTCCTTTTGGAATTTTTTGACAAAAAGGGGGTCCCCTTCGTCAAGATTCCTTAGGGTTGGGTTTGGTGAACATCTGAAACAGTTCTCGTGCAAGATTTTTTAGATGACATTTCTAAGAGGGATGGTTCGGGGTATGGGGTGCATAATCCAGCAGACTAATAGTGCTGGGACCCCTTGCCGACTTTGGGAGTGGGCCCATAGGTCCATGGCGAAGTTCAACGGGACCTAAATTATGGGTATGGAACCATTGATTCGGAATTGGGCCGGGGGATTAATTTTGGGCAAGGACAGGACTTTGGAAGTCCTCTATGGCCCTATAAATCCCTGGCCGAAAAATTTCCCCGCTCTATACTTCCCATTTTTTCCCCCCCCTATGCCCACCCCCATGGGAATGACTAGCTCAACACCGAGCAATAGGGATTGTGGCACCACCCGCTCTATGCCCTCCGTCGGAGCTTTTTTATTTAACGGAGGTCATTTTGTACGCAAAATGGGATACCCCAACTCAGTGTGGGGTCTTGGAGGACGCCATTGAAAACCCTTTCCCACTTTTTTTAAAGGCATTCACTAAATTGGGATCCTTTAATTGCCGGTACCAAATTTTTCCCCGGAAAATTTGCAAACTTAAACTCTATCTCGGGGATTTCAATCAGTCCCCTCCCGGAGACCCAAGGAAAATCTCCCACTTCGGGGGGCCCTTGACTGACATGGTTACACACATTAAAAACGATTTCGTGTTTTAAAAACCCTTTTCTGCTGTTTTCCCACATTTCCAAACAATGGGAAAATCCCACCCACAATAATTTGGGTACCAAGCCCTTGCACTAAAAACCCCATTTCAGGGCTCACAGACCCACGGGGAGTCTCCACCGTGACCCTGGCCGTGGGATATCCTTAATGTCCCATGAATACAAAAACCCTAAGCAGGGGAGTCTGGTTTTTTAGTGCAGGTCCAACTCGGGGACTAAAGTCACTGGGCTCCCCGAGCCCAAAAAGAGCAGTTTCCCCGGTGCCCCTCCACTTTACAGGGCACACCTGCCGGTCCCCTATTGTCCCTTTGGGCACGTAAGCAGCCGGGCTAATACGACCTCGCCTTCCCCCAAGTCAAAATCCATAGGCCAATTTATTGGGGGCATAGCACCACATGTCCCGACCCGGGCAGCGCCAGCAGACACAGCCATGGGGCCAGAAAGAAAAGGGTCCTTTTGGGATTTGGCTTCCGTTTACCGGTCTTTTCGACAGCGCGCCACCCCCCTTTGCCTACAGTCTCGCCCCCCCTAGTAATGGAAACAGTCTTACCGCTAAGTCTTCTCTTTCCCCCGGGCATGCAAGTCCTGTGGGAAGTCCAGGGGGGGAAAAAAGCTCCAGTGGACACACTCCCCACGTTTTTTGGGATCTTGTATCCTAGGCACGTTAAATCCCCCCAGCAGGGCACATATGAAGAGTCACACACCCCCGTTCGAGATCTGTCGGCTCAGCCCTGGGCTGCGCACTTGCTTGTCGATTGGAACGGGTCATAATCTGTCCCCAGCGGTTTTTTTTCTTTACTCCCAGGGTACACACGCGGGCCCCCGAACACCATTTAAACCTCCAGCCGACCAGATCCTCCCCGGGCTTGGTATAGATTTTGGGGCATCCGGGACCTGAAAATCAAAGTACGCCTTCGGGGGTTCTCCCGTCGAAAGGGGCCAGACATCCCCCCCTGGTCTTGGGGTAGTTGTTCCCTCCAGCGATCCTTTTGACGGCACAATAGGCCTCGACGTATCCTCTGCCGTCATTTTCCCCGGGGCCTCGCACGACTTTGGGGTGCCCTCTGCAAACCCCTTTAGTCACCCCTTGTCTTTTTGCCAAGCTTGTACTGCTTTTGCGGGAAGATTTTACCTGTTGCTGTCCTTTCCGCTCGGGGAAACCTGCGCCAACAGAAGGTTGGTTTCACTTTTCGCCTTTAGGCTTCCTCAATCCGTCATTGCGGCGTTCGTTTTTCTGCGCGTAAAGGCTTGTTGCAGGGGGAGGTTTGACTGCACCCGCTGTTTTATTAGTACCTCCATGCTCGCCATCCTGCTTTGACACTGTGGCCGCTTTTTTCCCCGGGATGGGATTTCACAACTGTCCGTTAAAAGGGGGTAAGTCTCCCAAAAATACATCTCTTAAACTATACCCCATCCCCCACCTACTTGTAAGGGGTAAGCTCGGTGGACAGAAGCCGGGGAAAGGAGACACAGACAGCCTTTTTGTGGGAAACGGTTCTTGTCCGTGTTTATTTATTAATGGCAGCCAAACGAATGTAACACAAATATAAAAACAAAAAAAAAATTGCTCGTTGAGCAAACTAAAAAAAAAGTAGTCCTTTCTACTGACTTGTAGTTAACTTTGGTGAGCTCTCCCCCGCTTCCTCCTGTGGTTTTTAGACACCAACCATCAGCGATACTGACTTATATAGCCCGACAAAAATGGCACTGGAACCTGGGGGAGCAGCCACCCACCCAACTCTTTTACTCTCCCGGGAAAAGCCAACCCACTAAGCTGTGTTTTTCCCCAGCAAAAACTTTGGGTAAAAATTTTTGGGCCAACCCCCTAATGCAGCTGAACACAAACAAGTGACGGCTTCTACCCCACCCGGGGCCCGGTTCTTCGTGACTGTCTTATGTCTCCCAACCCGAGCAAGAACTCTGGGGCCCCATGATACCCCCCTTTACCTCCTTGCCTTCGGGGGTTTTTATATATAAAATATTCATCCCTTAAACTGTGCCTTTTATAAAACCAAAAAAAAAATGGCACACCTTTAGACAGGAGCATAGGGGCATTTTATCGGGGGAAACATGGAGGGGAAAGTATAGCTGTAAAAAAGAGTGAGGCAAACAATGAAAAAGTTAAATAAAAACAGTAACAGGTAAAGCTTCAAGCCTTCCAACAAAAATTTAATTATGGGTAAAAACTGTTTTAAAAAATCTAATTAAACCAAAAAAGTTGGAAAAAAACAAAAAAATTTTAAAAAGGGGCCAAACCCCAAAAGGTTTTAGCTGTCCAGGGGGACTAAAAATCCCATGCTCAACCCTAAGCTAAACACACATTCACAAATATCATGGACCGCTTGGGTGCAAAGCAAAAAATTTACAGCATAAAAAGATGAAAAGCATAGCTTATTATTTAACCGCCCTGCACCATCTTGAGGGAAAAAAAAGTATCTAACTGTAATAATATTGCAACCTCAGCTGTACCCCAGTTCAGAAAAATGCCCCAATTTTCTTTATAAAAGGGAAAACATATTAACTTGCAAATAATTATCAAGGGAGGTACATTTTTAAAAAAATTGTTCTGCAACAAAACTTTTTCGCTAAAGGCTTTAAAAAAATGGTCCTGAATATTTCTTCTCGGAGAACTATAGATGCCTTTTGAACTTGAAAAAAAATATTTCCCAATTTTTTTTTTTCCCGGGTTTTCATCTAATTAAGGAAAAGTCCATGCTCATGCAGGTTGGTGATAATTACTAAAGTAGTGCTTATCCATTTTTTTATCACAGCAGCTTGTAACTGGACACAAGTGGGCTTTTCTCAACTTATCTTGTTATTACAATTAGCTAGATCTGAAAGTTTATTGAAAAGTGAAAATCACAGCAATAAGCGTTTTAGAAAGGATGTGAACAATATGGGTATGTTCACGCGTCTTATTTGCCCATTGTTTGGACGCTGATTTTCAGCATCCAAAACAGCATCAAAGCCTCAACTGAAACACGCTTCTTCAGAAGTGGTTTTAGATGCGCTTCTCAGCACGTTTTTGACACGTTTTTGGATGAGGTTTTCAACATTGTTTTCACTCATACAAATTAATAGCCAGGGTAAAAAACGCGCTGAAAAATGCTCCAATAATGCAACAAAAATGTACTAAGAAATACGTCTAAGTTTTGGATGAGGTTTTTAAGCTCTCCGTTAATTCCTATAGGAATTTTCAGTGCTGAAAACACTTCAAGAATTGACATGACACTTCTTTTTCAGCGCCCAAAACTGCTTCCAAAGAAGCGCTGGAAAAAACCTACAACTACAACGTTGTTCTACATAGGAATCAATGAAAATTAAACTGGGGGAGTTTTGGAGGCTTTTTTGATGCTGCTTTGGGAGCGGAAACGTTCTGAAAATCACTCCAAAAACGGCGTCAAAATCAGCCATGTGAACATACCCTAAAGAGATATGAGACATGTATAGCAAGGAGTCAGCTCAGCAGCCCAATATGGGGGTTTTTAAGTAAAACTTCAGGCTATCATTAAGAAGTATTCCTTGAGAATAAAAAGCCACAATTTAAAGGTGTACTCCCATCATATTGATTAGCTTTAAACATGTAGACACATGTAAATAATTTTTTTACCAAATACATTGTTTTCCTGATTTTGCTTCATTTTAGAATTAAAGTAGTTCTTATCTCCTGCCTGATTACAGAGGTTTTCTTAGGTTACTGACCACCTCTTTCTCTTCTAGAAGTGGGTGGGGACATCACTGCCTTTCATGTCTTACGAACAGCACAGGAGCATGTTTATCTTTCTTACGGATTATCTTTAACCCTGTAAAGCTCTTTAGCCTTGTGCCCAGTTGATAAGCTTGTCTCAGAAAGCTCAAAGACCTTGTAAAAACCTTTGTGAGGAGAGAGCAGCTATTGTACCAAAGCAAAGTGCAAAACTAGAAGATGAACATGTAATAATAGGACTTTATTATTTTTAAAGTCTATGATTAGTTTCATTATTAATATCATACTGTATTTTGCAGGTGATAAAGTTATCCCACTTTTTGTTGGTCAGTGTTATCAATGTCCCTCCTGCAAGGACCCAAGAAGCAATTTCTGTATGTTAAAGTAAGTGTATCTAGATATTGATTGCTTACATAGCTGTGTTGCTATCGGTAATGTATTTAATAGACTGCTGTTTGAAAGAGGGCTTACAGGTATGGTGGTAAATCCTACAGTCTTGTGATGGACACCTGTCTCCAAGTCCTGTTGGAAACTGCATAGTACATACAAGTATCGTTGGCCCAATCAGCAGTCCTCATAGGTCATAGGCTCTATCAGTTTTGCCCCTGCTGCAGCAGTAGCTGCTCAACACACATTCAGGCATGGAGCACTCTTGTCTTTTAGCTAACCTTCTTGAGTTGTGCACCTCATCATCTGAATGATACATCTATAATAAGGATAGCTCACTGGTGGGGGTCATCATAGTCCTGACTTAGGTCTGTCCACCAAATAAGTTAGTTTCTTGTCTGCTAGAAAATCCTGATATTCAGATTCAGGGAGTTTGGCTGTCATCCCACTTTTCCAGGAGCTCCATCTAAAGGGTCTAAGGTGCCCCTTGCAACATAGGGTTGCATCTATGAATGCCAACATAAGCCTAGCACTCACATGACCTAGTGGATGGAGAGAGGTCCAAGAAACACAGCACTTAGAAGATTAATGAACCTACTCTCTGAGAAATCAGACCAAAGGAGAGACCCCAAAACTGATAATGTTCAGTTATGGACCCTGTGGTGATGGAAACCATGGAATACCTTCCTTGGATGAGGATTACAGAAACATACAGGTAAATATCCTTGAGCTATTCCTTGGATGCATTTTGAAAGCAGGTCAGACAGGAAGGGAATGCTTTAGCAACGTCAACTAAGCAGAGTTGGCCATGTGGCTGTGTTTTAAAGCACAATCTTTCTTACAGTCTAGAGAACCCAATAGACTAGTGTTATTTTCTGATCAGACAATTCAGCAAATTTCATATCTACCTTGGAGGTAACCCTGATTCCTTCAACAGCTCTTCATCTACTAAACAGATTTAAATCTTCAACAATTAGTTGACTTCCTTTCAGGCGCTTTCCATTTTGTATGTAGTACTTTAGGCTTTTGGTAGGTAAAAACACTTTTGGGTATTGGTCAAGGGCATAACTAAAATTTACAGGGCACCATAGCAAAATGGAGACTCTACAATCTCTGGGCCCCATAGCAGTTGTTATAGCTGCTATGCCTACAGTTACCCCCATGGTATTGGTCTTCTTAAGATGTGCCTGCCTCCTGGCTCTCATTGTAACAGACATCACCGCCTTCGGAATCCCGCTTCAAGTTACGGCTTTGCTGGACTCGGGATCAGCCTGGAATTTCGGGGACACTGCCCTGGTGAATAAGTATTGCCTCATGGTGGTCCGCCTAGACAAACCTCTAGCCATCTTCACCATTAGTGGGAAGCTCCTAAGTGACTATTCAACCATACTGAACCTGTGTCTCTTCGGGTGGGGGCACTACACAAGGATTAGGTTGTGTTCTATGTGTTATCCCATTCTTCCTCAGCAATTCTCCTGCGACTTCCATAGCTGCAGCACCATACCCCTATTGTCAACTGGAAGACAGGCAAAGTCACATGTTGGGGACATGAATGCCAGTCTCGTTGTCTAGTGGCACCCTGCTTGTTGCGCCCCACGTCTCCACTGATGCCTTCTAAGCCTCTGTCGGGTCTGCCTGCTCCATATCAGGATTTCTCTGAGAAGAAGGCTGAGATTCTTCCACCAGATTGTCCTTTACGATTACCCTATAGACCTGCTGCCAGGTACTTGTCCTCCTTGGGGCAGGGTCTATCTGTTGTCTGTGCCAGAGACTCAGGCCATGTCGGCCTATATTCAAGAGAACCTCCAGAAAGGGTTTATCCGCAGGTCTTTTTCTCCTGGCAGTGCTGGGTTTTTCTTTGTGGAGAAGAAAGACAGTTCATTATCCTTGCATAGATTACCGAGGTCTCAACAAAATAACCATTAATAATATCCATTGCTACTAATTGCTGAGCTCTTTGACTGTCTCTGTGGAGCCAGAATTTTCTCTAAACTGGACTTGTGGGGGGCTTATGTCCTTAAATGTAATCGGATCTGTGAAGGTGATGAGCAGAAAACGGCATTCAAAACCCTGGCTGGGCATTTTGAGTACCTGGTAATGCCTTTCAGGCTGTTCGAAACCCCAGCAGTCTTCCTTTGTTCTTGGGGCCATTTGAGGAGCTTAAACAAAGTAATCCTGCTACCTATAAGCTCCGTCTACAATAATGCTCTCATAATGCTCATCCCGAACTCCTTCCATGTCTCCCTTCTGAAGCCTGTAGTCCTTAATTGTTTTTCAAAAAAGGGTTTGTTTTCCCGGCTCCCTGGAGCAGATACGACGTGTTTATTTTTTTTAAAAAAGATTCGGGCTATAAAGGACAAAAAAAGGGGCAGACAACACGTTTTTTGGGTTGGATGGGTGGGGGCCTGGAAAAACCCCCTTTGGAAGCCCAAATCCAATACCCTTTGGCCCGGGGAAAGCAATTTGGCAAAAGTTCCTTCGGGGCCAAAAAAGGGGGAAAAGCCAAAGGGGGGGGGATACTATTAAAAGGGTAACCCCAAACCAATTAAACCCCCCTGGGGTCCAGGTGCACCCCCCCAACTCCCCGGCGTTTTTTTCCCTGTGGGAAGCTGGGGCACTCAAAGAACTCATCTCCGCTTTCTTACTCCCCCTTTTTCTCCCCTTAAGTGCCCCTCGGGCCTGCCAAGGGTGCACAGAAACTCACTGTCTAGGGTGCACTCCTCCCCCCCCGCTCCCAGCGTGCTTTGGATCTTTTAAAGGGGGGGGGGGGGCCCCCCCCTAAATTCCCCAAAATTTTTCGCTGCTAGATCTTTAGAGCCTTTTGCCTACTGAGAAAGCATTTCCTAAGTGTTCTTGCCTATGCCATGTACCAGACTTCCTTGCCTTCGTCCCTTGATTACAAATCTTGCCGCCTTGCCTGTCCCAGACTATGAGCCTTCTCAGCGATTCTGTACTGTGTTAGTGGATTCACTACTTGCGATCCTTCATATGGCCACAGTATAAAAAACTGTTTGGGTCAAGACTCCCCTTTTGCCTATAAAAACCTATGCTATGTCTACACAGCACTGGTTTTTGTGAGATTCCTCATTTAGAATCTGCCAATAGTCCCACTGTAACCAGTGCCCCATAGACCACAATAGAAAATTTGAGCTGTAGTCTACACAGTACGCATTTTGTATTGTCAGATTTTTAAACCATTGGCCTTCCGACGGTATATAGAACAAGTTCTGTCTTTCAACCGATTCCATACGTTTAAAGAAACGGGCGGTAAAAAAATTTAAAAAACCGACTGTTTTTTTTTTTTTGCCAAACCCGTCCCAAAAAAAACCTGGTAGGGGCAATTTTAAAAGCAGGGCCCAAAGAAAAGCAATAAGTGTATACAACATTTATAGCACAAGTTCATGCACCACTATATTGTATTCACTATGTATAGACACACAGGGCAAATGAAAAAATAAGAAAATATATAAAGTCCCCCCCAAAATGCAGAAGAATGCAATGGATTGGCAAAAATTTGTTGATTTACACAAGTCAGGTAAACTAAATTTTTGGATGTTAAAAGGGTCCCCAAAAGTAAAAAGAAGGAAATTGTTGCAAAGAAAAAAAAGCAATTTACAAGATTTAAATTTTGAGCCACCACAAATCAACAAACAAGTGTCTCTGCCTGTAAAGCAGGGGACCCGCCTTGAAAACGGCACCCTCACCCAGTGTCTGACTGGGTTGCCTAGGGCTCACCAGAGGAGTTTATTTTAGTGGCCTGGTTTGCCTCCTTGCCCCCCACCACTTGTAGGGTCCCCCACGTTCAGTCTTGTTTCCTTTAAAATGACTGGTGGATGACATCTCACACCAACCTGTAATCAAGAGGGGGTCGGGGGCTTCTGATTTCTCATTCCTAATTGCAGCAGGAACCGGGTTGGGTAAACAAAAAATGTGACAGATGAATTCTGGAGCTGTAGACCATTTCTAAATCGCTTTTAAGGTGTATAGACGCGCCAAAAAGAATGAACCTCTTCTCTGCAGTCATACATACAGGGCAGTGTGTCCAATATGAAAACTTGGGCTCAGGCATCCCCTTTACCCTGTTTCTTTTCTTCTGCCGGTCATACATACGGGGAGCATGTAGACCCAATACCACAATTTTTTGGCTCAGGCCCCCCTTTTTTCCCGGGGCTGGCTTTTTAACTTTCTGCGGAAAAGTTTTGGTGCCAAAGAATATAAATGTTTCTACTTCACAAAGTTCGACGCCCCCGAACCCCAAAACTTTGGCGCGCTAAAAAGTGTTTTTGGCGAGGCATTATCGTGAAAAAATTTGGGGTACCCCTCCATACATCTATGAACTGGTTAATACAGTTTTTGGGGCCCAAATTCTGGCGCCCCCCCTATCTACAGTCCCCAAAAGTCAAAGATATATTTTTCCTCCTGAATGATACATTTTATGTAAATAAAAATAGATACATTTCACAAATAACACCACTACGCAAAACCAGAATTCAAAGGCCAATATTACGAATAATTCCACATCATGACCACATATCACTACCATATAGTGGCTGAATAATACCACAATACCATGACAATATATCACCACCACATAGCGGCTGAATACCACAACCACATAGTGACTGAATAATACCAGCACATAGGGAGACATGATCGGAGTTGCGCCAGGTGTCTTTTCATCCCGAGAACTTGCGCAGCCCCGTTCGCTATATTTTTAAAACGGCCACACTCTGATATTATGCGCATTACAGAGGGCCCGCAGCACTTTGAAATTTCCCCTTCGGTATCATTTTCCCCCCTGTAGATATTCAAATGCCCCCTGTAGGTACACACATGCCTCCATAGTAATTTAATGTGCCCTGTAGGTATACACATGCCTCCATAGTAATTTAGCATGCCTTATAGGTATAAACATGCCCCTGTGGGTATACACATGCCCCCTGTAGGTATAAACAACCCATTGAATATACAAGTCCCCCCGTGGTAAAAACACATGCCTACTGTAGTAAACGTGGGAAAAAATATTTTACACCACCCAAATTTTGCAAGTTCCCCACTTAAAAAAAGGGAGGCCTGAATTTTACTCATAGGAGACCTCAAATATAAGAGACAAAATGGGGAAAAAACACATTTTTGATTTGGAAAGAAATTTTTTTGCAAAATTTTGGTGGAAAAAAGTATTTGGGCAATAACAAAATTCATTCCCAAAAATTGTTATATATCCTTTGGCAATGACAGAGGTCAAACATTTCTGTAGGCACACAAGGGTTTGGACACAAAAATTGCTGGTTGTGGCCCCATTCCTCCATCAGATTCCCAGAAAAGGATGTTTTTTGGGCTGTCCGGGGAACTCGACTTTCAATCCCTCCAAAGGTTTTCATGAGGTTGAATCTGGAGAGGGGAGGCCCTCCAGGACCCGAAATGCTTCTTACGAAAACCCCCTTCGTTGGGCCGGCGGTGGTCTGGGTTTTATTGTCAGCTGAAAAACCCCGTCACGTTTCATCTGCCCTTCTGATGGAAAGGATTTTCACTCAAAATCACACGATACATGGCCCATTTTCTTTTTTTTGATGGTCATCGCCCTTTGGCCCCTTTTTCAGAGAAACCCCCAAGCATGATGTTGCCACCCCCAATGTTTCACAGTAGTAGGGTGTTCTTTGGATCAACCACATTCTCTCTCCCCCAAACATGATGAGTTGTGGTTTAAACCAAAAGGAAAAGAAGCAAAAATTTTTTTTCCGAACCAGCATATGTTGTTGTAGCGTTTTTTTCACCCCTTTTACCATGAGTGCTTTTGCCCTTATTAAAGTTATACGTCTTTTGCATATGCGGGATTCGGCAAAAATTATTTTTTGCTTCTTTGCCTGTTGGCGTCTTTGGTCGGGATTAACCCCTTACCCCGGGCCATTTTTTTGGCCTCTCTGACAGGGGCCCTATTTTGAAATCTGTCATGTTCACTTTATGGAGAATAATTTTGACATTTTAAACCCTACCCATGTGATTCAAGTTTGTTTTCTCGTGAAAATTTTGTGCTAAAAGAAGTAAAGAAATTTTGGTCCAAAAAATGATTGTTTTTTGTAAAAAATACAAAATTATGGTGAAAATGTAAAAATTTCCCAAATTAAATTTCAAAAATTTCTGCATAAAAAGAAGATAGTTATTCCACTAAAAATATTTTAATAGCATCTACCAATGTCTGCTTAGTTTGGATTTTTTTTTAAAAATGTTTTTTTTTTTTTTACGACATTGGGGGGTTAAAATTATAGAAATTTTTAAATTTTCAAAAAATTTGAAATAATTTTTTTGGGGACCAGTCCATTTCTAACGTGACTTTGATTGCCCGGGGGGGTATGTTAGATCCCCCCATAAATGACCCATTAAGAAACTACACCCCAAAAGATTCAAAACACATTTAAAAAAGTTTATTAACCCATAGGTGTTTCACAAAATTAAAACAAGTGGAAGTGAAATTTAAAAAATTTACTTTTTTTTGCAGTTTTTTCCAAATTTTTAAAAGCATTTTTACAAGAAAACGGAAAAATGTGATCAGGGAAATGCAAATTAATTTGATTCCCCCAGATTCTGCCTTCAAGAATCCCTTTTTTTTGGGGGGCCCCCTAGTGCATTATTTGGGCTCAACCCCCCAACCCCAGAAAGAAAGCCCCCTACGGGCCCGGGGGCTCATTTTCTTTTACAATTTTATTTAGGGGCCTTTTCGGTTTGCGGACACCCTAAGGTTAAAAAAGAAAATAAATCCCCCTAAAAAAAAAACCCCCTATTGGGAAAAACTACCCCCCTTTAGGGAATTACCAGAGGTTATGAGTATACACCCCAAGGCGTTTACAAATTTTTTTTAGCTTTCGGCCTAAAAAAAAAAAATATATATTTTTTTCAAAAATTCGCAATTTTAGCTGAAATGTTTAATTTTTACAAGGAATTGGGAAAAATACCCCAAAATTGTGTTACCAATTTCTTCCAAGTTCGGAACCCCCTACATGTGGGGTAAAATGCTGTTTGGGCGCATGGCGGGGTTTACAAGGGAGGGAGTGCTATTTTGGCTTTTGCCGCACATTTTTTTGGGTGGGGCCATTCGCTCCCAAACCCCCCAAAGACTAAAACAGGTGAAATTTTCCAGAAGTTGCTCCATTTTGGATTCAAACCCCTCAGAGATCCATCTAAGGGTGTATTTGTATGGGCCCAAACGGGGTTTTTCCGGATTTTTTTTTAATTGGGCCAGGGAAATGGGGGAAAAAAAGCATTTCCCGCCATTGTTTTTGGGCTCTTTTTTTACAGTTTTCGCCATACGGGGATAAATACGAGATAATTTACTTTTGGGGGTCGGTAAAATTTTACAATGATATAAATTTTTATATTTTTTAAATTTTTATTACTTTTACACAAAAAACGAGTTTTATAAAAAGTTGCGTTTTTAAGTTTCGTATTCTGACATCATAACTTTTTTAATTTTTTGCATATGGAGTGCTTGTGGCTTGTTTTTTAGAGATAGTTGGTTTTTTTTTGATACCATGGGGGGGGATATGATGTTTTGGATCCTTTTTTTTAAAAAGGGTTTTTGTAAATTTTGTCAAAAAATGCAATCCGGAGTGTTTTTTTTTTTTTTTTTTTTTACAGGGGCCCTGTCGGTATAAATGACATTAGTTTTACCCAGGTTGATAGTTACAGCGTACCACTTTTTGTATATTTGTTTAATTTTTTACTCTTTTACACAAAAAAACACTTTAAATTTAAAAAGGGAAAAACACTTTTTTTTGCACCCCGCAGTCTGAGAGCCTAACTTTTTTATTTTTTTTGTTTAAAAGGGGCTTTTATAGGGGGCTTTTTTTTTCGGGAGAGTTGACGTTTTTATTGGGAATATTTTTTTGGGGGGCAAAACTTTTTTGATCGCTTTTTTAAAACTGTTTTTTTGGAAGGTAGGGTGAAGAAAATACTGCAATCCTACATGTTTTTTTATTTTTTTTTTAATAAAGGTTCACCGTGCGTATCCGTGACAATTAGTTTTTCTCTGTTGGGGTTAGGATTTCGCTGATCCCCCAAATTTTTGTGTTTTTTTTTTTGAAAGCACAATTTTTTTGAAAAAAATGTGTTTTTTTGTGTAAAAAAATATTTATGCATCGTATCTTCTAATAGCCAAAATTTTTAATTTTTTGTATCGGGTTGTAAGGCTTTTTTTTTTTTCGGGGTGAACTGCGTTTTAATTGGATCATTTGAGTTTAAAAGATTTTTTTGATTTCTTTTTACTCCATTTAGGCTGCGGGATGAACAAAAATGCATTCTGGACTGTTTTTTGGGGTTTTTTTTACGGGGTTCACCACGGGTTAATTTAAAATGACAATTTAAGGGTGGGTCGTACCAACGGCGGATACCAAATATGGGCACTTATTTTTTTTTGATCTTTTTAGGGGGATTGGCGTTTTAAAAAGGGGGAAAAGGGCATTACGGGTTTTTTTTTTATTTTTTTGTGTTTGTTTTTACTTTTTAACTTTTTTTTTTCTTTATTATATTTTTTTTCACTTTTTTCCCCCCGGGGGGGGAAATTGCATGAACGATCGTCAGATCATTCAGCAAAAGGAAATCGCATACAGCTTATAGCTGTATCCTGGCTCCATGGCAACTGTTTTCCCCCTGCCCCCAAAGCATTGTGGGCATCGGACGTCACCAGAAACCCGGGTCTGTAATTCAGCGTCCGGGGTCTGGTAGGGGACCGGGACCCCGGGGCCAGCGCCGTTATGCGCCGAGACGGCGGGGAGCAGGAGCTCACTCCTGCCCCCCGCAGCCGCGATTGCGACCACGAGTCGCGAATCGGGGTTAAACCCCGCGGCCGGGGCTCACTCCGCCGGGGGGATGCGGCATGATGCCCGCGGGAATATACGCTGGGTTTTAGCCCCGATCTTGCGCGCCCCCGCTTTTGACGCGCAAAATTTCCGTGAGACTATACGGCAATTTGCGGGGCCCCCACCCACATTTGCCGTATGAGTAGGAAATTCTAAGGGGTTAAGGGTCTGCAGCCGCAAATAAGGATTACCCCGAAAGAAACCTGCAACTTTTCCCTAAACACGGTGATCCCCCTTTGTTTGTTAGCCCTTTTGGGGTTTTTTTTTTTTTTTTTTTTTGGCGTTTTTCTACCAAAAAAGTTCTACTTTGGTTTCATCTTGCCATATGACATTTTTCCCCAAAAATCTTTTGGGTCATCCAAAATGCTTCCTAGCAAATTCAGATGGGCCCAAAGGTATGGCTTAAGCAGGGGGGGCACCTCTGGCACTTGGGGGATCTGAGTCCCCGGGGTGTAGTGTGTTACGAGGTAGCCCCTTGTTACATTGGTCCCCGCTCTATGCAGGTCAAACACTAGGGCCCCCTGTGGGTTCTGGGGGTTTTTGCTCACCCTCCTTGACATTTTGACCCCGGGGGTGAATCTTTCGTGGAGCCTAGTGAGGGAGTTACAGTGGGCTTGTATGTCATCCATTTCCTATTTTGCCCCACATTGATTTTCACACCAAGCGCTTGCCTAGCAGATTCGTCTTCCCGACTGGTGCTGGGCTACAATTTTGTTTCTGGTTTCCTTTGACAGCTCTTTAGCTTCACATAGGGACTTTGGGTGTGACTGTTTTTGGGTTGTGGACAGGTGTCTTTTATACTGATAAGTTGAAAAAAGAGCCCTTATAAAAGGAAAAAGAGAGGGGGACAG
>JAODAL010071395.1:0-15540 GCA_025379985.1 Phyllomedusa bahiana
CCGGTGATCGCAGCTACATGAACGCTTTCCCACCTCTGGACGGCTTGAAGAGGAACTATAATGACCATCCCGAAAGAGTCAAGTTTCGCTCCAAGCAGAATGTGGACTACGCCTTCCTGGTCAACTTTTGTGCCAATCTGTCCCAGTATTACCTTATGTTGGAGGACGACGTCACTTGTTCTATGAACTTCCTGACGTCGATTAAGAAATATGTGGAGCAGTACCCATCTCCTTGGACCACTATGACCTTTTCCAACTTGGGTTACATCGGGAAGCTCTACCACAGCGAGGACCTTCCAAAACTGGCCCGGTTCCTGCTCCTCTTCTATGACGAGATGCCATGTGACTGGCTCCTCGACCTGTTCTATAGATCCAAAGCTCAAGCAGATATCATCAGATACAAACCATCTCTCTTCCAGCACATAGGAACGTTTTCCTCCTTCCAGGGCACATACAACAAATTAAAAGACAAAGACTTCGTTGAGGTCGTGGAACCCTATGGAGACCAACCACCCGCTTCTTGCTCTACGGACATGAAGGTGTATAAAGACCACACTCCGGACAATCTTTGTTTCTCAGGTCCCGGCTTCTTTTGGGGAACAGAAATAATATCTGGCAACTATTTCCTGCTGGTTTTCCAAAAACCGACCAACATTCGAAAAATTGCAATAATTACTGGGACCCCAGAACATCCCAAAGACGTCCTAAAATCTGGCCATGTCCAAGTGGGGAGAGGGAAAGGCGAGACGGAAGGAATCTGCAAAATATTTACTAAAATTGGCGAGTTTGAAAATGGGACGTTTTTACTGGATAACATGGAGGAAGAAACGGGGGGATCGATCGACTGCCTTAAAATTCAGGTTTCGGCGCCCCAGGCTGACTGGCTTATAATACAAAAAGTAGGTATTTGGGTCAGGGAGGAGAGGACACATAATGACACCTCGCCCCATGTTGTGCCGGCCTCTAGGCAGGTTCGTTTGGAGACTGAGTGATCTCTTTTGTGCTGTTCTTTTATATGAAGCGCTATTATGTCTGTTGCAGTCATATGATTGCCCGCGCCACGGTCGGAATCCAGACATAAGTGCACAGCGAGCAGTCCTTCTGTATTTCACACAAATCAGCTATTTACAAAGAGACCAATCGTTTTCTGTTATTGAAGTAAATAAGAAGACGCCTTTATGTTTTATATGAGGCATTTATGAAACTGTAAAGACCATTCCGGGAACTCTATGAAAAGTGCTCGACTGTCCCAGAACATTGCAGGTATATGATAAATCATGGTGAAAGAGAATTATTTTCAAGAATCGCTCCAAATGTCACTTCTGGCAGATCTTTTTCATAATGTCCGTAACAGATTTCACCTGTGCACATTGTTGCCCCCTGCTGAGAAATATACAATGTATAAGATGCATAGACAATTCGGGAAAGGGAAGTAACAAATGATCTGAACAGCATTCTGCCTTATTACAGAGTAATTGTCACTAAAATACAGCTCCCTATGTACAAGAATAAAAACTACCTTAATATTTCCTCCTATGTCAAGAATATAATACTATAATAATGCCCCCTATGTACCCAAAAATATAACTACTATAATACTGCCTCCCTATGTATAAGAAAATAATACTATAATACTGCCCCTTGTAAAGAATATAACTATTTAAAATTCCCGCCCCTATGTAAAAGAATATAATACTATAATACCGCCCTAGTAAAAGGGAAATAACTGCTATAATACGTCCTTGTAAAAGAAATAACTGCTAAATACTCCCCTATTTTAAAAATAAAATTTTACTATAATACCGCCCCCTATGTACAAAAATAAAACTACTTATTATGTCCTCTATGTACATAATATAACACTATAATCTGCCCCCTTGTCAAGAATATAACTACTATAATACTGCCCTTATGTAAAGAATAAACTGCTTAATACGCCCCTAGTACAAGAATAAAAACTATTAATTCTGCCCCTATAATAAAAATAATCTAATAATCTTTATTTCTATGCCCAACAATTCGCAGCACTTTAAAACTTAAAGTGTAAACATACATTTCATTACACATTAAAAGTACTTAAAAAGAGACAAAAGGTGTGAGGGCCTGCTCGTGGAGCTTAAATTATTGGGTGTTGGGTGAAACATACGGTAAGGGTGCCGTTTACAATGGTGGGCCCATGTTTATAAATAGGGGGTGGTTTAATGAAAAATGGATAAAACCTCCCACCCTGACTGTCATTATATACAGATAAGGGCCTGGAGGGCCCAAGTGCAGGGAGTGCAGATGTGTGGATAGCATTTAGGGTCTTGGGGGGCCCGGGACCGAAAAGATGTTTTTTCAGGGCCCTTTTAAAAACTGGAGGGGTTGTGAATGTCCTGATCGCCCCCCGGTAGCATATTCCGGAATTGGTCCCGCACGTGTGAAATTTTATAGGGGGCATGGGAGGTTGGATGATTGATGAGTGAAACCTGTATCAGCAGCTGAGCGGAGACCCGGGTAGGGCGGTAGAAGGTGAGGGGGGAAATTTGTAGGGAGGAGCAGCGTGTGGGGCTTTATGGGGGGGTTTGCGAGTTTATACTGTATCCTGTATGGATGGGAACCAGTCCCGTGATGACAAGGTAGAGGCATCGTATAGCGGTGGAAGAAAGACAACCCGGGGTGTGCTTTCGGGACGTTTGGAGAGGGGGATTTTGAGAGAGGGGCCCGATAAGCAGGAGTTGAAAGTATCAAGCGGAAGAATAAGGCAGTAATGAGATTTTGAGTCGTTTCCACAGGAAAAATGGACGGATTTTGGAAAAATTTTTGAGGTGGGTAAAGGGAAAGGGGCAAGGGATGGATTACGGGGAGAAGGTCAGATCAAACCCAATAAAACCCTAGACAGGGGGCCCTGCTGCCTGGAGAAATGGTGGTACCACATACGAAAAGAATACAGGGGGGGGTTTGGGTTGTAGATGGCGGAAAGCAAGAAATTCGTTTGTGGGTTTGTTTTGATGGAGAGGGACATGAGTCAGAGACAGGGACGCGTCACTGTGTTTTTTACGGTGGAGTGATGTCACGGGAGGAGGTGTATATTGGGTGCATCCGCCTAGAGTGGATGGAAGCCAAATCTATAAATGGTTTTGTCCAATGGGTACAAGAATATAATACTTTATTTTCTGTCCTATGTACAAGAAAATTTAAATACTTTTTAAAACTGCCCTATGACAAGAAAATAAATCTTTTTATGCCCTATGTACGAATATAATTTTTTAATTTGGCCTATGTGCAAGAAAATTTTTATTATTTTTGCCTTTGAAAAGAAAATAACTACTTTTTACTGCCCCCATGTAAAGTTTTTAACTACTTAAAACGCCCCTATGTACAAGAAAATAAAATATATAATACGTCCCTTTGTACAAGAATATAACTGCTTAATTTTGTCCCCATGTACAAGAATTAACACTATTATGTCTATGTAAAAAATATAATACTATAAAACTGCCCTATGACAAGGGAAAATAAATACTAAATAGGCCCCCTTGTCAAAAAATATAATACTATAATACTGCTTATGTCAAGAATATAACTTAAATACTGCCCCCCATGTACAAAAATTAACTACTATAATACGCCCCTATGTACAAGAATATGTATAAATACTGCCCCCTTTCAAGAATATAACTATATAATACTGCCTCCTAGTACCAAAAATATAATATATAATACTGCCCTTATGTACAAGAATATAACTCTTATACGCCCCCTATGTACAAGAATATAACTACTAAAATACTGCCCCCCTATGTACAAGAATATAACTGAATTTAATACTGCCCCTATGTACAAAAAATATAAACTATAAAATATGCCCCTATGTAAAGAATAAACTGCAAAAATTGCCCTAGTAAAAAGAAATAATACTTAATACTGCTTTTTGCAGTAGCGTTTGTTGAATCAGTAGCTAAATCAGGGACGGTTCGTTCCATTGTAATCACCGCTTTGTCAGATCCAGCATAGAAAAATTCAGAAAATTAGCACACCCCTCACATTTTTGCAAATATTGTATTGTATCTGTTCCTGGGACAACACTGAGGATCTGACCCTGATACAATGTAAAGTAGTCAGTGCCCGGCTTGTATCACAGGGGAATGTGGTGCCCTCAGAATAACTCAACCCAGAACCATCAATGTCTAAACTGCTGGGGACAAAAGTGAGGACACCCCTAAGTGACAATGGATAAATTGTGCCCTCAGTGTCAGTATTTTGTGTGGCCGCCATTATTTCCCAGCGCTGCCTTAACTCTCTTGGGCCTGGAGGTCACTAGAGCTTCACAGGCTGCAGCCACTGGAATCCTCTTCCCTCCTCCATGACGTCACGGAGCTGGGGGATGTTAGAGACCTTGTGCTCCTCCACCTTCTGTTTGAGGAGGCCCCACATATGCTCCATAGGGTTTAGATCTGGAGACGCTTGGCCAGTCCAGCTCCTTTACCCTCATTCTCTTTAGTGAGGCAGTGGTGTTGTTGAGAGTGTTTATCATGTTGGACACTGCCCTGCGGCCCAGAAGGGAGGGGATCGTGCTCTGCTTCAGGATGTCACAGTACATATTGGCATTCATGGTTCCCTCAATGAACTGTAGCTCCCCACAGCCGGCAGCACTCATGCAGCCCCAAACCATGACACTCCCCCCACCATGCCTGACTGTAGGCAGACACACTTGTCTTTGTGCTCCTCACCTGGTTGCCTCCACACACGCCTGACACCATCTGAACCAGGTTTATCTTGGTCTCATCAGTCACAGGACATGGGTCCATTAATCCATGTCCTTAGTCTGCGTGTCTTCAGCAAACTGTTTGGGGCTTTCTTGTGCATCTTCTTTAGAAGAGACTCTCTTCTGGGACGACAGCCATGCAGACCAATGTGATTCAGTTTACAGTGTATGGTCTGAGCACTGACAGGCTGACCCTCCACCCCTGTAACCTCTGCAGCAATGCCGGCAGCACTCATCTGTGGATATGACGCTGAGCACGTGCAATCAGCCGCTTTGTTCAACCATGGTGAGGTCTGTTTTGAGGGGAACCTGTCTTGTTAAACCTCTGTATGGTCTCGGCCCCCCGCGCTGCAGCTCAGTGTCAGGGTGTTGGCATCTTCTTATAGCGGCGGCCATCTTTAAGTATAGGAATAATTCTTTTTTACATATCCTCAGTTCTTTACCGTGAGGCGCCCGGTTGAACTTCCAGTGACCAGTATGAGAGTGTGTGACAGCGATAACATCAAACATAACACACCTGCTTCCCATTCACACCTGAAATCTTGTAACACTAACGAGTCTTATGACACCATGGAGGGAAAATGGCAAATTAGGCAGAATTTGTCCATTTCCACTTAGGGGTGTCCTCACTTTTGTTGTCACTTAGGGGTGTACTCACTTTTGCTGTCACTTAGGGGTGTCCTCACTTTTGCTGTCACTTAGGGGTGTCCTCACTTTTGTTGCCACTTAGGGGTGTACTCACTTTTGTTGCCACTTAGGGGTGTCCTCACTTTTGTTGCCAGTGGTTTAGACATTGATGGCTGTATTGAGTTATTTTGGGGTCACCACATCCCCCTGTGATACAAGCCGGGCACTGACTACATTACATTGTATCATTGACTTCTGGGAGATGCTGTATATAATGTGAGGGGTGTACTGACTTCTGGGAGATGCTGTATATAATGTGAGGGGTGTCCTGACTTCTGGGAGATGCTGTATATAATGTGAGGGGTGTACTGACTTCTGGGAGATGCTGTATATAATGTGAGGGGTGTCCTGACTTCTGAGAGATGCTGTATATAATGTGAAGGGTGTCCTGACTTCTGGGAGATGCTGTATATAATGTGAGGGGTGTCCTGAGTTCTGGGAGATGCTGTATATAATGGGAGGGGTGTACTGACTTCTGGGAGATGCTGTTTAAATTAGGGGGTGTCTCACTTCGGGAAAGTACTGTATTAGCGGGGGCACCACCCCCCAAGTGTATAAAAACAACAGTAAATTTTCCTCATAAAACAATGTTTCCTATGAAGGCGACGAATGTGCTAAACGTGTGACAAAAATGAAACAAACCTATAAAAGTCACGAGCTACGAACACACGGCTGACGCTTCACCCCCATTACAGGAATCTTATTCAAACACCTTCTCCGATTGTGCTGTAACCGGTTTTATAGATATTTGCAGCGATACCATTAATACAGTACATTTCTGGCCGAGGCAAAAGATTAAGCAAACAAAAAAAACCCAGGACCAGTAGATAGAAGTTTTTACAATGTCCCGGTGGTAAATTGATTTCGTGAAAAACCGGTTAACGGTCAGTAAGGATAAAAAATGTATGTAAAAGGGATGCCCCAGCAGAATGTGGTGCAGTTGGAGGATAATAAGGATGAAAACTCGGGAAGAAAGGGAAATAAGTTTGTATGTACGTATGCACCAGCAGAATAGTGAGTGAGCTCTGGAGGATAATCAGGATGTAACTCGGGATCAGTACAGGAAAATGTAATGTTGTACAGTGACTGCCCCAGAGAATAGTGGTGCAGTCTGGAGGAAAAACAGAGTAATCGGGTCAGTCAGGTAAGTAATGTATGTCACAGGACTCCCGCAAAATAGTGGGCCCCGTTGGGTTAAATACAGGAAAAATAGGATCAGTACGGATAAGAAATGTTTTTCAGTGACTGCACCGCAGAAATTGGAGGCAGCTCTGGAGGATAATACAGGATGAAAATCAGGTGTACGGAAAAGTAATGTTTACAGTGACTGCACCAGCAAAAATAGTGGGCAGTTGGAGGTAAAAAGGATGAAAACTAGGATCTTTTGGGATGAAATTATGATTGACAAAAATTTGTCAGCAAAACAGTGGGCATCAGTAGTTGAAACAGGGCCAAAAAAAAAATTTCTTTCCTCTTATAATCCAGGTTTTGCAAATTTTTTTTAGTTTTTAATTTTTTAAAATTATTTCCGGTATGAGTTGTTAATAAAAAGTAATGTCAGTACCCTTGAATAATTCGGGTGATAGGGTCGGGGCACACATTGATTGGTTGTGTTTTTGGATGCCTGTGCTTTTATAATTTAGATTTGGAGCACACTTTTTTTTTTTGGGGAGAGCTCCATATTTTACTTGTTCTCTGTGAATTTTAAATGTATCATAAAAGCCACAAAAGATGTGAACTCCTGGTTTTGGGTAGATTTCTAACCTTTCTTTGCTACAGGTTATTGTAGTAGGTGTTGTCGTGTCCGGTAAGTATTGACCTCTATACAGGCTGGTTCTGGGGACAAGTGCTTTCTCTATGGCGCCACTGGCTGGCCGGCATCAGCAGATGTTTAGAATAAAAAGGGGGTTTTTCCCCCCCAACAACCATTGATGCATTATATTTTTATTTTTATTATATATATATAAATTATATTAATATATTATTATATTTATTTATGTATAAAATAATATTTTATATATTTATTTTTTATTTATATATATTTTTTATATAATATACTCAGGAACATTTATAAAATTGGCACACTAGCGTTGTCAGGGGGCACCACAAGCATAGAGGGTGTATGCCCAAGGAATCAGGGCACATTCTCTCGATCCCTTATTTGTCACTGCTTAACTGTTTTTGTGATCTTAGAATATTAAAACAGTCAAAAACCATGGTGAGGCAGGGAGCCAGTGGCTCCCTACTCTGCTAATTAGTCATGTAGAGTACAGGTTGTCTAAAATTCTTCAGCAGGGTGCCCCAAAGTATTCAGTATGATGATATGCGTGTGCTTAGGGGTGGTTGGAGGCACAGCCTCATGTATTATCATGTTTTGGGGTGCTTAGGCACGGACTGGTGTAATGCCATGTATCTGGGCAGGGCCCCCTGCACTGCTATTCCCAGTGCCCATAATGCTGGTAAGACGGCCCTGGCACATCAATAGCCTTAGCTATACTCAGAAGTACCATTGAAATCAATTTGACAGCTCCTGCCGCCTCTCTGTTCAAAGTTCAGAACGAAAAGGTTTTGAGAGGTGAGACCCGCACCTATCGCACATTGATGTATCCTGGTAATATGTCATCAATGGGTGTGGCGGGAATACCCTTTAAGTAGGACAGCTTAAGGGATTTTTGTGGTATTATATGAATTATGTGTTAAAGGAACACTCCAAGCACAACTCATAGGGCCCCCTGTCTGTGAGACCATATGAGGCTTTCATGAGGCACTCGGTTCTTCTTGAGGGTATATTCAAACGGCTGATTTTGACGCTGTCTTTGGAGCGGTTCCACGTCCAGTTCATTTTCATTGATTTCTAGGTAGAGCAGCTCTGTAGTTGACACATGATGAGGTTTTTACGCGCGTTTTAGGCGCTTCTTTGGAAGCTGTTTTGGATGCTGAAGAAGCGCGTTTCAGGCAAGGTTTGGATGTTGTTTTGGGCGCTGAAAAATCAGTTTCCAAATAAGCCATGTGAACATACTCAGGGTATCTTAGTCAGGCTGTAGATCTCAGAGGCTTCACTTTTTGTAATCACATATATTTAGAAAAGTGATTAAATACCCATTTTGGAGGATCCCACATCAACATTACATCGTGGCAAAACCCCTTTAACTATTTTGGCAAACTTTTTATTGTTTTTCTTGGTCCACAAGAGGGACAATGCAAGCAACTGCTGGAAGAACAAAAAGTTCAGTTTCCAGAGGAGACAAGCCGTTTTTTACCATAACAACTGTGAATCTGTGAAATTGGTGTCTGAGGTGCTGGTCAAAGTAGGAATAGGGGAAAGCTTCTAAAAAGGCTTGCTCTGGCATGTGTGAGATAGTGATGGGAGCTCGTAATACAGACACTGACTTTGTGAAAGGGCTGTTTTCACAATGCTGTTTCACAGAGCCTGCTATCTACAGCCAGCTTCATGCTCCCACTTCCTGTTCAGGCTGTGGGTGGTTCTATAGCTTCAGGCTCCCACTTTCTGTTCATGCTGTGGACGGTTCTACAGCTTCAGGCTTCCACTTCCTGTTCAGGCTGGGGGTGGTTCTACCGCTTGAGGCTTCCACTTCCTGTTCAGATTGTGGATGGTTCTACAGTTTCAGGCTCGCACTTCCTGTTCAGGCTGTGGGTGGTTCTACAGCTTCAGGCTTCCATTTCCTGTTTAGACTGTGTGCAGTTCTACAGCTTCAGACTCGCACTTCCTGCTCAGGCTGTGGATAGTTCTACAGCTTCAGGCTCGCACTTCCTGTTCAGGCTGTGGGTGGTTCTACAGCTTCAGTCTCCCACTTCCTGTCCAGGCTGTGGGCGGTTCTACAGCTTTAGGCTCCCACTTCCTGTTCAGGCTGTTGGCAGTTCTACAGCTTCAGTCCTCCCCCTTCCTGTTCAGGCTGTGGGTGGTTCTACAGCTTCAGCCCTCCCCCTTCCTGTTCAGGCTGTGGGTGTTTCTACAGCTTCAGCCCTCCCCCTTCCTGTTCAGATTGTGGGTAGTTCTATAGCTTTAGGCTCTCACTTCCTGTTCAGGCTGTGGGTGGTTCTACAGCAGTTACTGAAATTTCAGCTCTTGTATTACTACCTGAGCCTGTTAGAGTGACATTCGTGCTGGAGGTTTATAAACAGCAAGACACAAGGCTACAGACCTCTAAAGGGTTACAGTTTGTCAGTAAGTAATGTACTCAAGCTTCCGTGCTGCTGATTAGACACAGCAGGAAGTGATATCACCATTCCATCCACTGCTAGAGCACAGTGAGAGGTGGTCAACTCAGTAACCTAGGGAAGCTTCTGTACACAAGCAAGAGACAACAACTGCTTTAACTCTGAAAGGAAGCAAAGTCAGAACAGCAATGTATTTGGTAATAGTCTTTATTTTCCTTTGCCTACATGTTTAAAGCCGATCAATGTGGTGAGAGTTCTCCTTTAATACTATATTTGTGATAATAATAATTAATAATAGATGTGTAAAATTCTTCCCGGGCCCATCAGCTGTCGTTGTTGCTGGCCACACCAATAAGCAGTTGTCCATACAATGCCGAGTATGCCAGGGGGACTGCTGCTTTTTGGAGTAACTCTCTGCTCTGGGTCACAGATTCGGGGGCCGAAAGTGCGGTGCCCCCTCTATGGTGAGCATAGGGCCAAATAGAGCACAGGGATTATCATGATGTCACAACCCCTATGTATATATTTACTGTGAATGTATCACAATGATATTGCTGTTTACTGACTGTGATAATTTGTATCAAGTGAAGTGTATATAATAAAGGTTATTTTTTCTATCTCGTGGTGTTTTTTGGACATTGTACGTTTCTGATTCCATCCCCGACAGCTGAAGATTTCTGCTACAAGAGGAATTTGCTGCGGCTTCATTTCTCCATAGATATAAAGGTGAAGACTGATGTCTGGGTTAAAGGGGTCTTCCTACCATAGACATTGATGACATATCCATAGAGCAGTGGTATAGAAAAGAAAGAGTGATTGTCCATCAGTATCTGCGGCTTCTCCCATGTGCACTGGGGATGTTGCTGCCTCCTACTGGGGACAGACCTGTTGTCCGGCCTCTATATTGTGAATGCGGCCGCTTGTCTGTGATTTTAAGTAAATATTGTCCCATTTTTGGTGAATTTTTCTGTTATCCACAATCGGTTTGCATTTGGAAAATCCACAGTGTACTATAGTACTGGCAAAGTGGATGTGTTGTTCATTCTGTTCTATGGGAGTTCCCAGTACAGGGAAGCGCTGTGTTCTCTCCATTCTGTTCTAACGGAGTTCCCAGTACATGGGAGCGCTGTGTTCTCCATTCTGTTCTATGGGAGTTCCCAGTACAGGGAAGCGCTGTGTTCTCTCCATTCTGTTCTAACAGAGTTCCTAGTACATGGGGTGCTGTGTTTTCATTCTGTTCTATGGAGTTCCCAGTACAGGGGAGTGCTGTGTTCCATTTGTTCTATGGGGTTCCGTACAGGAAGCGCTGTGTTCTCTCCATTCTGTTCTAGAGTTCTAGTACATGGGAGTGCTGTGTTTTCATTCTGTTCAGGGGAGTCCATACAGGGGAGCGCTGGTTCTCCATTCTGGTCTATGGGAGTACCCAGTACAGGGGAGCGCTGTGTACTCCGTTCTCGGCAATGGGAGAACCCAGTACAGGGGAGAGCGGTGTTCTCGAGTCTGGACTATGGGAGGTCCCAGTACAGGGGAGAGCTGTGGTCTCAATACTCCTCTATGGGAGTTCCAAGAACAGAGGAGCGCTGTGTTCTCAATTCTCCTCTATGGGAGTTCCCCGTACAGGGGAGTGCTGTGTTCTCCATTCTGTTCTGTGGGTTTTCCCAGTACAGGGGAGCGCTGTGTTCTCCATTCTGTTCTGTGGGAGTTCTCAGTACAGGGGAGCGCTGTGTTCCCCATACTGTTCTATGGGAGTTCGCAGTACAGGGGAGCGCTGTGTTCTCCATTCTCGTCTATGGGAGTTCCCAGTACAGGGGAGCGCGGTGTTCTCCATTCTGTTCTATAGGAGTCCTCCGTACAGGGGAGCACTGTGTTCTCTATTCTGATCTATGGGAGTTCCCAGTACAGGGGAGCACTGTGTTCTCCATTCTCCTCTATGGGAGTTCCCAGTACAGGGAGCGCTGTGTTCTCCATTCTCCTCTATGGGAGCACCCAGTACAGGGGAGCCCTGTGTTCTCCATTCTCCTCTATGGGAGTTCCCAGTACAGGGGAGTGCTGTGTTCTCCATTCTGTTCTATGGGAGTTCCCAGTAAAGGGGAGCACTGTGTTCTCTATTCTGTTCTATGGGAGTTCCCAGTACAGGGGAGCGATATTTTCTCCATTCTGTTCTATGGGAGTTCCCAGTAGAGGGGAGCACTGTGTTCTCCGTTCTCCTCTATTGGAGTTCTCAGTACAGGGGAACGTTCTTTTCTCTCCACTCTGTTCTATGGGAGTTCCCAGTACGAGGGAGCTCTGTGTTCCCTCCATTCAGTTCTATGGGAGTTCCCAGTACAGGGGAGCGCTGTGTTCTCTATTCTGATGTATGGGAGTTCCCAGTACAGGGGAGCGCTGTGTTCTCCATTCTCTTCTATGGAAGTTAACAGTACAGGGGAGCGCTGTGTTCCTTCCATTCTGATCTATGGGAGTTCCTAGGACAGGGGAGCGCTGTGTTCTCCATTCTCCTCTATGGGAGCACCCAGTACAGGGGAGCGCTGTGTTCTCCATTCTCCTCTATGGGAGTTCCCAGTACAGGGGAGTGCTGTGTTCTCCATTCTCCTCTATGGGAGCACCCAGTACAGGGGAGCCCTGTGTTCTCCATTCTGTTCTATGGGTGTTCCCAGTACATGGGAGCACTGTGTTCTCTATTCTGTTCTATGGGAGTCCCAGTACAGGGGAGCGATATTTTCTCCATTCTGTTCTATGGGAGTTCCCAGTAGAGGGGAGCACTGTGTTCTCCGTTCTCCTCTATGGGAGTTCTCAGTACAGGGGAACGCTCTTTTCTCTCCATTCTGTTCTATGGGAGTTCCCAGAACGAGGGAGCGCTGTGTTCCCTCCATTCTGTTCTGTGGGAGTTCCTAGGACAGGGGAGCGCTGTGTTCTCCATTCTCCTCTATGGGAGCACCCAGTACAGGGGAGCGCTGTGTTCTCCATTCTCCTCTATGGGAGTTCCCAGTACAGGGAAGTGCTGTGTTCTCCATTCTCCTCTATGGGAGCACCCAGTACAGGGGAGCCCTGTGTTCTCCATTCTCCTCTATGGGAGTTCCCAATACAGGGGAGTGCTGTGTTCTCCATTCTCTTCTATGGGAGTTCCCAGTACAGGGGAGCACTGTGTTCTCTATTCTGTTCTAAGGGAGTTTCCAGTACAGGGGAGCGATGTTTTCTCCATTCTGTTCTATGGGAGTTCCCAGTAGAGGGGAGCACTGTGATCTCCGTTCTCCTCTATGGGAGTTCTCAGTACAGGGGACCGCTCTTTTCTCTCCATTCTGTTCTATGGGAGTTCCCAGTAGAGGGGAGCACTGTGTTCTCCGTTCTCCTCTATGGGAGTTCTCAGTACAGGGGAACGCTCTTTTCTCTCCATTCTGTTCTATGGGAGTTCCCAGTACGGGGGGGTATGTTCTGTACTTAGAACTCCCATAGAACTGAATGGAGAGCTTTGCACAAGCCTGACCATATCTCTATTCTGAGCTGACACTTTCCAAGATAGGTGTGGGTCCTAGAGGCGGGACCTACACCTATCAGACTTTGATGGAATATCCTATCAATATACTTTGAAAGTCTATGGTGGGAAAAACCCCTTTACCAGATATAGATAACTTGTAACAAAATAAAGAATTAAAACAGCTACAATATGGAAAGAAAAATGTAACAAATTATTAAAAAAAATCTATATTCCGCATTCATATTTGAGTGAATGAGGCTTTTAAATCTACTTAAACTTTCCAAAATTATTATGGTCGATGTTGCTTTGATGACCCAATCAGGGCAGAACCCACAGGTAATATTCCTTATGTAGGGTCGTTTAAAATCTCCAAATACCATGGAACACTTTGGAAAGGTTTTGAGGGATTTGACAACCCTTTTCTGAACATTTCAGGGAAAAAAAAAAAAATCATGTAGAGGCTAAAAATTTTATTGTTGCGGGGATAGGAATGGATTATAGAGGTTAAGAGGATTGAAAATTCCCTAGCGTGAGCCCCCCCCTGGGGGGAAAGGTGGGCGTTCAGATTTACCAGGTTCCAAAAATATTTCGAACTAAAAAATTTTTAAAATTTTTAAACCCAAAAATTAGAAGCTAACTTTCCTTTTAGGGCAAAAATCCCGCCATTAATGCCCCCTGCCCTTGGGGATATTAATGCCAGCAGGAAGCCCCCCATGGACTTTTTGGCAACTTCTATCGGGTCCATGTAGGTGCAAAAGGAGGGGGGAATGGGCGGGGGCGCAGGGCTTCGGTATGGGGGCCTGAAATGATTATGGGCTCTGCCCCCTTGTTAATGTATATGAATTTCTTTCTTCACCCTTTGGGTATGTTATTCAACGGCTGTTTTTGGGCGATTTAGCCCGTAATTCGCCCCTGTATTGCGCGAATTACGGGTGAAATCCGTCCCAGTCATTTCGGTAATCCACATTCTCATAGAGAATATGGATTTGTTCCTCTCCCCCCTTGCACAATATGGGGGAGCGGGGAGAAAGTGACATGTACTTATTCACGGCGTATCCGGTCGTGGGTAATGCATGTTATGGGCCCCCCCCTGCCCTACCCCCTACACCGGGGTAATTGCGGGGCGAAAAAACGTCCGCAATTAAAGCCGTGGAACATAGCCTTACACCACCCCAAAGTGTTAGGTGTAACGTTAAAAACCCTTAGCCCCAGGACTTGATAGGGGAAGCGATCACTGAACCGAAAAACCCCGGGTATAAAAAAGGTTGTTGTCATGAAAGATGGGGCATTTAACCAAATTTCCCCAAACCGCCACAAATTTTTCCCTTTTCCCCTTGTAGAGCAGGTATGAACGCTATGACACTTTCTCACACTCGGTTCTACAAATGTTTTCACCTTTTTCTCCATCATGCATTAAACTTTAATTTTATTTTAAAATTTTTTCATTAATTTTTTTTGCAGGTTTCCACCACTGGATGATTTTCAGTATGAAACCAGAAAGAGATTTGCCACTAAGAACCTGTTCTCGGTGGGGAAAAAACCCGCACTATTTGGGTTTGGGAACCAATGGTCATGACCTTGGTAGTTTGTAGGAAACTGCTCTCGGCAAATTTTTTAAGGGTGGGTTTTCTGGAACGGCTATAGTGTTGGGTGGGTGGCTTTTCCCACATTCCAGGCCAGCTTTTGGCAGGTCACTCGAGGTCTTAAAAGGCTGTTACTCTAGGTGATCAGGAGGTGTGTTCAGCTGCCTGGAGTTGGGAGCTACAGCAGAGCTGAGTAGGAGGCTCTGATTACACCCATAAGCCTGAACCAAGGGACTCTGGTTTGGTGGGGCTGTGCAGTAGACACCGACCACTGTTAGTAGAGGGACACTCTTCGTGTTTAGATAATGGCCAGACAACTGAGGGTTTTGCTTACAATTTGTTTGCTGTATATTTACACTGACCTGCTGTTATATGTCTGGTGTCGGAGTGTTGGTGTTTTCCCCGTTCCCCTTACCAAAAGCAGTGATCTGTGAGCTGAGAGACCCATGGGATGGTCCAAGATGGCGTCCAAGTGCAAGTGAGGCATGGCACAATATATGGAAAAATAGTAAAATAATTTATTGATTTTTTTTGTTTTATTCATTTTTTTTAAATTGCAGAAATGGCACTAAAATAAATTTTAAAAAATGGCCCCTTTTTTTGTCATGGATGTTTTAAAAAGGAATTTTTTTGTTTTAGGGTCTTGAGGGGTGGGGCCATATTTGGGGCCTTCATTGGTCAGAAAAAATTCTTTGGGGGGGATTAAAAAAAACTTCTTTTTTTTTGGGGGATTTTACGCTGTAGTGATATTTAGCTCCATTCAGGGGGGAAATCAGCTCCAAGCCTGACTGCAGAAAATGATCTGGGTTTTAAGATCCCCGCAGTTCCTGCAGTTATCTTGCCCTTGGGAAAAAAATGAAGCCGAAGGGGGG
>JAODAL010071396.1:0-15540 GCA_025379985.1 Phyllomedusa bahiana
GACCCAGAAAATTTCTTCGTCTTTAATTACAAAGGGACATTAATTTACAAAAGAGATGTAGACAAGAACATGGTAGAAATTCTGGAATTAAAATTATTTGCAACACTGTTTACAGTTTTTAGTTCAGATACACTAAAGCAATGAAAAAATAGCAAATGTAGATATGTTCTTGAGTTGTTACTATCTTATTCAGAACAATGTATGAATGGGGCTGCGCCAGTTTTCTGCCTTACTTTGAGCCAAATAACCGTTGTATATCATACATGAAAAAACTTTGAGATTCTCGGTTCACATATTTTGATCAAAAGATGTTTAAGCTGCCCACGACTTTCAACGTGATCTCAAATAGGGCAGTCCTACACTATCTTTTACCTCTCAATAGAGCCACATTCAGGCCTCTCACTTGGTCTACCGACCTCCTTTATCCAGAGAGAAAAAAATATAAAAACACCCAACCTGCAAGCTGCACTTCTTATGACTAGTGTTGAGCGATTATTATCGACAAAGTTGAAATCGGCACAGTTTCTATGGTGATCGGATTTTTTAGATCATGCGATAATTTAGGTTAAAATCTGTGCATCATCTATTAAGATTGCCCCTTTTTTTCGGCGCGTCCTGAAAATTTTGGCAGCCAGCAAATCAGATTACAGAATAGAGCAGGTGAATTTTGTGCGACGTCATGACTGGGATGTGTAATGGTTTCGATTGGCTGGAAAAAATCACATGACCTCGTTTTACATAGAGAACACGTTTCCCTGTTCAGCCTCAGTGTCTCTCAGCGTCTCAGAGCAGAAGAACGGTGTTTCTGCTTGTGTCCAAACAGCTCATGAAATTAAATTATATACTTTCACAGAGAAACCCTCAACTATTACTGTGATCCTTACAATTTAGTTAGATTAGAGATTGGAAGATTTTATATAGTTGGGGTAGAGAATTTAAAGGAGCATCTACGCTGTAAAGTCACGGGGGGACGAGGGGGGGGCCCCCCGCGGGCAACACAGACAAGCTCTATAAAGAATACGGGATTAAAGTTCACCAAGACTTAGTGTAGACATTGCAATAGCTTTATTTTTTATCAGTTTTCTATTGAAATATTTCCTGGATATTGGGCAGCCTAAAACTTATAAGGATACACATCTTTTCTAGTAAACTGCAGGTCTCTTGTTAGATGCAAAACTCCACTTTTTATACAGTATAAATTTCAGATAGGTGTTCTTTTCAATTTTGCCCATTCCATTTTTTGTTATATATCCACCTTGCACTTAAATTTGAATGCACCAATTTATAGTCACCACAGGTGAATTGAAAGGTGAAAAAAAATATCTTGAAATTATACAATAACAAGCTCTATAAAGAAATACTGGATAAAGTTCACCAAGACTTAGTGTAGACATTGCAATAGCTTTTTTATTAACATTTTCTATTGAAATATCTCCGGGATATTGGGCACCTGAACTTATAGGATACACATCTTTTCTAGTAACTGCAGGTCTCTTTTTTAAAGTGCAAAACTCCACTTTTTTTAAACATATACATTTCAAATAGGTGTCATTTTCAATTTTGCCCATTCCACCTTTGTTGATATATCCACCTTGTATTTAAAATTTAAGAATCCAGCAAGTCGCACAGGTTGATAGGTGCCAAAAATAACCTTGTAATATCCGAATAAATTTCATATACTGTTTTTGACTTTGGCGCACTACAGCTTGTTCATTGAGGCACCCTTGCACTTAAATTGAATACTGCAATTTTTTAGTCACCACAGGTGAATGAATAGGTGCCAAAAAATACCTTTTATTATCCGAATACATTACAGATACGTGTTTTTTGCACTTTGTCCAGCCCCAGATTTGTTGATAAGCCACCTTGCAGTTAAATTTGAATCCAGCAATTGGGGCAGTTACCACAGGTGAATTGATAGGTGCCAAAAAAATACCTTTTTAAATATCCGAAAACATTTCCGATAATGGGGTTTTTTTCACTTTGGCGAAAGACCACTTTGTTGACTTGATAGATCTACTTTGCAGTTATATTTAAAATCCAGCAATTTTGTTTTGATTTGAGGGATTTGAGAATAGCTGTGATTTGTCATCTTTTAATAAGAACTTTCCAAAACTCTTCCATACCTTCTCAAATTTGTATATTTCTGAACATGGAGCGAAATTCAGGTGGTAAGCGAGCAAAGAGGGGGTAGACATGGAGGTAGAGGTACAGAGAAGGTGCTCCTCCAGTGCTGGCGACAACACGCATGCCAGCGATCATCATTGCAGGACCGCAGGCCTGTCATCGCTGGGTCAGGGCCCTGTGAATCTCAGTAACGAATAGCTCGCCAATCTGTCCTTCAGGGGTTTAAATGCAACCTGCATCGAGCAGTTCTTACCTCCTCGTCCTCCCAGTCACGGCCACAAATGTCGTCATCACAAACCAGCATCCGCCCAACATGAGCAGCCCAAATGTCAACTCGTGTACCCACCACGTGGTAATCCATTTTCTGAAGACCTCTTTGATGACAAAATGGGGTTGGGTCAGAAGGCAATTTTAAAAAAGATAAAGATCGCTCTGTCACCCATTTACTGATGCCATCAGAGGAGAGAAGGAAGCCGGTCAATCGGCAAAAATCCCGGGCGGTCGGCAACGCCTTGCAGTCCCCTTGCTTGTAGCCCGCAGCTCCTGGATGCAGAATGTCAGGACAACGAAGTCACCTGTGTTGATGATGATGAGACATTGCGGATCCAACGGGGTTTCTTTCACAGAATTTGCTTGCGAGCGCTTCATCACTGGACGAGGAGGAAGGACATGGGGTAGTGTCAGTACGGTTCCCCGCCTCAAAAAGGGAGAGGGCGTCGCAAAAGTCCGCTGATATGATTCCGCCAGCCACGTTCATCGAAAACCCAGCTCCCGCTTATCGCCGTCCAAAAGGTCCAGGACCTCTCAAGCCTGGGCCTTCTTTGAGCAACCTCTGTTTCACCCAGCGATGTCATATCCGCCTTTGCCGTAAACGCATAATAGAGGCAAGAACCTTAAGTGGTTAACCAACACCAACATGTCAAGTCACATGCAGCGAATGCAAAGTAAATGGAGGCAACACTTGGCCAAAAAAGTCCAACCGACCGGCCTCCAACACTGCCAAAACACCCTCTTCCCCGCCTACCCCTCCCGCCACACCAACTTCTCACTGCCCATGTCTCTCAATCATGAAGGATCACCTCCCTTCAGCTCCACCGTCCCATACCACCAACCCACCAAGACCCACCTACCCCTTCTCCTTCCGCCATTTGACGACCTGCACCCGTACAGGCCAAAGCTAGCACCACTTCTGTCTTCCAGTTGGAGCAAAAAAATTTTAAAAAACCAAACATCCCAAAGCCAAAACCTGAATTCGCATTGCACTTTTGCCTTGGAAATGTGCCTTCCATCGGTGACACAGATGGTTCCGCCACGTCATGGCCTTGCCTGCCCCAAACCAGATGCCGATCAGGCATTTTTGCCAAAAAGCCGCCCTGCCCGGGCAAGCCACTCACTAAAATTTCAAGCGCGTGTCTGCACTTGCCGGAAAATCCATCAACCACCGAAAATGACTAGTAACACCGCTAAACTCTGTGACAGCTCACTGGTGAGCTGGGTGATGTCCCTGGGGGTTACGGTGGCTCTCAGGCTCGGCGCCCCTCTTCAAAACCGCAGGAATGGGGGCAGGGTTCTTTCCCCCAAGGTCCTCTGGGGAAACACTGCCCAGAGAAACCAGGCCGTGTTGAAATTAATCTGTCTTGGAGACCGCCCCACACATCAGGAGCTGTGACGGGTCTCCGCAACAACACCGAGCGCTGGCTGGGTGCCAAAACCTTGTGCCAGGCAAGGTGGTGTGCGATAACGGGCGAAATCGCTGGCCGCCCTTAAATCGTAGGGTGTGAGCACATCCCTGCCTGGCACATGTCATGAACCTTGTGTCCAGAAATTTCTAAAGAGCTACCTGGGTCTGGACTTCCCTTCTAAGGAAGGCTCGAAGTCTAAGTTTCGCACTTCCGCCGTTCGCAACCTGCTTCGTCCCCCCCTGGCTGCGTTGCAGCGTCAGCTCGCCTCCCCGTCAACCGTCTCATTGTTGACGTGGCAACACCTGGATTTCCACCCTCCACATGCTCCAGCGATTGTGGCGCAGCGCAATGCCATTACGCAGCACGAAGTGACACATGGCCTGACAAGCAGCACTGCGGACCTCGGGTGTTGAGCCACCGAGAGTGGAGGCAGGGGAAAGAGCTCTGCACCATCCTTGACAGTTTTTTAAGAAGCCACCAAAATGGTCATGCGGACAATGCCCTTGTCAGCATGAGCATTGTTGGTGATCTTAGTTCTGGAACGATCGTTGGACCACTCTGAAACAACATTCCCGCCAGCGACAGGATGAACAGACACAGATGCTGACACGGAGCCTTTCTCTCCGTCAAATCCTCAAGGCCCGATAGTTTCACAATTTCATTGGGCTTCATTAGCAGTGGTTCGGTCCAAGCTAGTGTAAGGTGGCCCCATCAGCTCTCAGGGTGCATCATCTCAGGCAAGTCAGGCTGGGGTTGAAGCTGTGCCCGAGGCAGCGGAGAGGAGGAGAGGAGGAGGAGGAATGCCTAGACACCGATGTTACCGACTCCCTGCCCCGGAAAGAGTTGGCACGAATTTGAGGCAGAGGAGGAAGATGAGGAAAATCATTTGCCTAGTGCCCCTCGACCCAGAGGCTTGGGAAATCAAGGCTCCATCTCTCACATGAGTGTTTGGATCTCCATTTCCTCCAACATGACCTCGCATTAAGGGCCCCTCAAAATGAACAAACATTTACTGGGGCCACCCTCCTGGATCCCCGGTACAAAACAAAACTCAGCACTTTCCTCCAAACCCCCCCAAATAGAGAGTAAAAAGCAGGAAATGGATACCTTGCTGCTTGATCAACTGGAGACATCTGTTGTGTCTGCTTCACGTTCCCCAAATGTCACTGGAACAACACACGAAGTGACAGCAAAATAAGTGCCCCAAATAGGCGTTGCGGCAGCAGCCCGGCAAGGTGGCAGAAGCCTAATTGTGACCTCTGGCAATCTTTGTTTACCACCTCACCAACGAATGCAATCAGGCTCACATCCAACACACAGAGATCAGCTTAAGATCATGGTGCACGACATCTGCGGCTCAACACCGATGTTTTGTATGTGTTCCCGGACCCAATAGACTTCTGGGTATCCAAAAATGGACGAATGGCTCGAGCTGCTCTCACGCCATAGAGGTGTTGTTCTGCCCAGCAGCCAGCGTCATATCTGAGCGACCTTCAGCACAGCTGGAGGGGTCAAACAGACAAACGCATCCGGCTTTCCACAGATAATGTGGATCGTTTGACTTTCATCAAGATGAATCAGGCATGGATCTCTGATGAAAGTTGTGGCCCCAATTGCCGAGGTCACCGATTAGTTGCCAGTCTACGTCAAAATCCTCTTCAAACAGAAATGGTCCTCGTGTAAAATGTTTTTTAAAATGATGATTTCTTACTCAATTTTTATTCTCTTTTCCCAACAGTTAATTTTGCTGGTTTGCTGTGAGGAGACTGTAAAAGACAGCAAGGTTTATGACAACACCGTATCCATTTACCCATTTATCTTAAGAATTTTCGCATTGTCAATGGTTTTGAGGTCATGTAGCTGTAATACAGCATAATTATGGGCCTTTGGAACAGAAATGTGGCCCTTTTTAAGTGCATTTCTCCCTCCAAATTTTTAATAGTGGGGAGAAGTCATATTTATAATTTTTTGGGGTCATGTAGCTGTGAGATATAGCAATAATCATGGTCCTTTGGGAAAAGAAATGTGGCTTCTAATGGCATTTCTCCCTCACAATTTTTAACAGTGGCTGAGAAGTTTATTTTTATAATTTTTTGGTCATGCTGCTTTTAAATGCAGCAATACTACAGGTCCTATTATAAAAAAATAATTTTTGTCTAATAGACATTTGTTCTTCAAAATTGTCCAAAGTGGCTCAAGGGTCATGCTTTGAATTTTTGGGGCATTTTGCTTTGAAATGCAGCTATACACAGGCCTAAATTTTAAAAAAATGTTGTTTTCTAACAGACATTTTTTCTTCACAATTGTCCAAAGTGGGTCAAGGGGCATGCTTTGAATTTTTGGGGGCATTTTGCTTTGAAATGCAGCTATACACAGGTCCTATTATAAAAAATGTTGTTTCTAACAGACATTTTTCTTCACAATTGTCAAGATGGGTCAAGGTCATGTTTTGAATTTTTGGGGACATTTTTCTGTGAAATGCAGCTATACTACAGGTCCTATTCTAAAAAATGTTGTTTCTAACAGACATTTGTTCTTCACAATTGTCAAAAGTGGCTCAAGGGTCGTGTTTTTTAATTATTTGTGGCATGTTGCTGTGAAATGCAGGTATACTACAGGTCCTATTCTAAAAGATTTGGTTTCTAACAGACTTTTGTTCTTCACAATTGTCAAGAGTGGCTCAAGGGTGATGGTGCTGTTAATGTACTGTACTGTACTGTTAATGGACACATATTGCAAAATGACTTGTTTTTGCAAGATCTTTAACATAGCTATCATTCCTGTATTGAGACAACCCATTTAAAAACAATTAAAAAAAAGAAAACAAAGACATGGTGGGATTCCATCCTAAATTTTTAAAAAAGGGGTTTTCTAAATTAACTACTAAAAAACTTGCATTACAAAATAGCTGGGAAAAAAATTCCTCTGATTGTACAAGGGAGTACGGAAAACTTGACCAATGTAAGTTATTCAGAGGACATGGAGTATGGAGCACGGACAGAGAACAAAGTACAGAGACAATTTCCTCCACACGATTTATAAAATGAGAAAAAGAATGCCCAAGAAAAAGGGCACCTGGGTGGAACAGGAGCGTTAACCACCAGTAATTCCAATGAAGCTCAATTGGTCCGCACTCATACGGAGGGGCAAGCCTACCCGTTCTTGACGGTACAGAGGAAGGCTGGAGTTCTCACACTTCCCTTCCGCTAGCCTCTGCTTCCAGACAGTTTTCGTTGCTTGGCGTCATCAGGGCATTTTAACCTGCTGTTAATAATGACAGACCCACCTGGGCTCTCACCGCACCCACGTAACTCCGGCCCCGGTCATGCTGTGCACAGGACAGGTATAGTCAATGTCCAGTTCAACTAAAAAGGTTTGGGTTGAAAGACTCCTTTTTCCGGCACTTTTTAAACTGGGGGGCAGACAGGTTTAATGGTCATAAATGCGGGCCAGGACAGTTCTAGTACAATGTCCATTCAACTAAAATGGTGGTTTTAAAGACTCCTTTTTTTTCCCGGGACTTTTAATCTGGGGTCAGACAGGTTTTTAAAGGTCATACTGCGGGCCAGACAGTTCAAATCAATTCCATTCAACTAAAATGGTGGTTGAAAGACTCCTTTTTTTCCGGCACTTTTTAATCTGTGGGTCAGGTAGGTTTAAGGGTCATGCTGCGGTCCAGGACATGGTTTGTCAATGTCAAGTTCAACAAAAATTGTGGTTGAAATACTCCTTTTTTTCCCCCCACTTTTTAAAATCTGGGGGTCAGACAGGTTTAAATTGCCCCATACTGCGGTCCAGGACCAGTGAGAGGCCTGAATGTGGCTCTTTTGAGAGGAAAAGATAGTGTAGGACTGCCCATATTTTGAATCACGTTTGAAAGTCGTGGGCAGTTTAAAACCCATTTTTGATCCAAAATATTTGAACCGGGGAATCTCAAAGTTTTTTCATGTATGATAGACAGCAAAAAATGCTTCTTTAGGGATTTCCACGTAATGTATTCCCTTTTTGCAGTATGTGCCCGGCAGTGGATGCGTTTGTACATGTGTTTATATAAAATAAATAAATAAATAATATTTAATAAAATATAGATATATATATATTGGGGCCGCAGCCCTGCCAGTGGCACCAAAGGGTTTGCATAGTTTTTTCAGAAGTGTTTTTTGTGCAGAACCATACTTATATTTGGTATATATTGATTTTAAACCTATATGGGAGGAAAAGGGTGCCTCCATTTTGATTTTCGCACCTGCCTACTCTCACAGGCTGTCATAAAAAAGTGCGCCTTGCAGGTTGGTTGTTTTTATATTTTTTTCTCTCTGGAAAAGGAGGTCGGTGGACCCAGTGAGAGGCCTGAAATTTGGCCCCTATTGAAGAGGTTTAAAAGATAGTGTAGGACTGCCCTATTTGAATCACTTGAAATCGTGGGCAGCTTAAACATCTTTTTATCAAAATAGTGAACCAAGAATCTCAAAGTTTTTTTTCATGTTAGATAGACAGCATAAATGCTTCTTTAGGGATTTCCACGTAATAAATAACCGTTGTATCCCTGTCTGACAGATGTAGGAATAGTTGTAGGCCAAAATTTAGTGCAGTCTGTTCTAGACACAACACTTTTGAATGTGCCAAAAATGTACCATGAATGCACTAAAGTTTGGTGCAAAACTGACATACAAATCCATGGCTGAAACAAAGTTCAGCACAAAGGGTGACATGTATGAAGTAAGGCGCGTTGAAGTGAATAGTCGAGTCTCATTTTCATTGTAAATGCACCTGATGTAGAAATTTTTTTTTTGTGCGTTCATAAATGGGGTTAAAGTTCGACTCTTCCCTTTGTTTTAAAACGCTTTAAAGGGAAAACATAGGCCTTTAGTAATGCGTTTACTGTTTTAAGGCTATAGACGGGCTGGAAATAAGAGAAAATCATTAAAACATGCCCAGTAAATAGAAACTATGGTACTGACCGGGGGATCACAGTCCCAGCTAGAGAGGGCGAACAATCTAACAAGGGGAATCGTTTAGGATTTCGGAAAACTTTGATTCTAAAAAAAATCGAATTTAGGGTGATTCGCAGGGAAAGAAGCATTTTTTTTAAATTATAAAATCTGCCAAACACATGGGGTTTTCATGGGGGAAAAAAATCTGGAGGAAGAAAGGGGTGCAAAATGACAGTCAAGATGAAACCCAACAAGACCGGGGGGATTATGTACGTCACTGCCCTTTTTAAATCCGACACACCTGGGAGGCACATTCCCTCTCTTTGCCATTTTTAACTGCCACTTCAATTTAAGATCTCACACAAAAGAAAAACCTTTTGACAGCGATTTTTGGGGGGTCACAGCTTTTCTCAGAGATGCTTCTTTTATGTTCAATTTTTTTTGGGGGGTATGAATTGAAGTCCATTTGCACCCAAATTCATGCATATACATTTAATGCTATCTACTCATCGAGCACATTGAATATCCAAGTTATCAAACCTTTTTTGTTTGTTGATTCAGTTAAAGAAACAGCTTTTTTCAACCCAAATAAGTTAATTTGGCTGCTTATTCTTTTGCCCAATTTATATCCAAGGGCTACTTAAACGTCATTGTGCTATTGTAGTCAGTAAAAGAAAGTTTTTTTTTTAAACGCCAAAGAAGAAATTTTGCCTGTAGCATAACTCATATCTGAAGGTTAATTAAGTGTTTTTCTGCTGTTGTGGTCAGTAAAATAACACGCGTTTTGACACGCTACATAGCGGTAATTTTTGGCAGCTCATTTCTTTGCCAACTTAGATCCAAGGTTAATTAAAGTGTTTTTCTGCTTTTGTGGTCATAAAAGAAACAATTTTTTTTCAATGCCAAAGAAGAAATTTTGCCTGTAGCATAATTCATATCCGAAGGTTAATTAAGCGTTTTTATGCTGTTGTGGTAATTAAAATACAAATCGTTTTAACACGCTAAATAGCTCTAAATTTTTGGCAGCTCATTTCTTTTGCGCATTAGATCCAAGGTTAAAATAAAGTGTTTTTTGTCAGTTTGTGGCCCAGTAAAAGAAATGGTGTTTTTCAACGCCAAAGAAGAAATTTTGCCCGTAGAATAATTCATATCCGAAGGTTAATTAAGCATTTTTCTGCTGTTGTGGTCAGTAAAATACACGTCATTTTAACACGCTACATAGCTGGTAATTTTTGGCAGCTCATTTCTTTTGTGCAATTTAGATCCAAGGGTTAATTAAGTGTTTTTCTGCTGTTGTGGTCAGTTAAACACAAGTCGTTTTAACACGCTACATAGCTGGTAATTTTTGGCAGCTCATTTCTTTTGCGCAATTTAGATCCAAGAGTCAATTAAGTGTTTTTCTGCTGTTGTGGTCAGTAAAAGAAACTGTGTTTTTTAACGCCAAAGAAGAAATTTTGCCTGTAGCATAATTCATATCCGAAGGTTAATTTAGCATTTTTCTGCTGTTGCGGTCATTAAAATACATGTCGTTTTAACATGCTACATAGTTGGTAATTTTTGGTAGCTCATTATTTTTGCGCAATTTAGATCCAACGGTTAATATTGTTTTTCTGCTGTTGTGGTCAGTAAAATACACATTGTTTAACATGCCACATAGCTGGTAATTTTTGGCAGCTCATTTCTTTTGCGCAATTTAGATCCAAGGGTTAATTAAGCGTTTTCCTGCTGTTGTAGTCAGTAAAATAAACAGTGTTTTTCAACGCCAAAGAAGAAATTTTGCCTGTAGCATATTTCATATCCGAAGGTTGATTAAGCCTGTTTGCACTTTTCTATTCAGTAAAATACACAGAGTTTTTAAACGGCACATACAAGTAAATTTTTCCTGGCCATTTGTGGAGATCAATTTATATCCATGGGTTACCCAAGCTTGTTAGGGGTTCATTTGGAGTCAAATACAGGGTGTGTATTTCTCATATACAGAGATCTTCATTAAACAGAGTCTGTAAAATTTTTTAGAACAAACATATGTCAGACAGAGAGGTGGCAGGCTCTTCACATGCGAGTGGCACAAACTTCCTGGGGGCAGGCCAGGTCGCAGCACAGTAAGGGGACTCGCAGCAGGGTCACTCGGTGAGGCCAGAACTGCCGGTGTCATGTAGGGCCGTGTTGACCAGCAACCCAAGGGTTCTTGATTGGTTGACTAGGTCATCCACTTCCTCCCAGATGACACTGACAACCCCAGCCAAGATTGGTGGGAACGTCAAACACAACCCTTAGTTGGCATGGCCCTGGGAGCGGGTCAGCGGCCCTCACCTGTCCTCAACCCGCCTCTGTCCCATCCGGTTTCCCAAACACCAGAGATCTACTATGTGGTCTGGGCTCAGCGCCACTATACAGCGAAGATGAACAATTTGAGGAGGACAGTCAGCAGCTACTTGGCAGCGAAGAAATGGGGCCAATATCCCCTGCTTCTTGCAGTAGGCTTTAAAGTATGGATGTGGAGAGTGGCATGGGAGGTCAAGTTGTGAGGGATCAGCCTCTGCATACCAAGACCGTTGAGGAGGACACCAGAGAAGATCAAACAATAATCAATGATGATGTAGCCGACCGAACTTGGGAGCCAGGTGAAGCAAGGGCTTCATCATCGTCAGGAGAAGAGGGCGTCAGCTTTCGCGTCAGGCAGCGGCGCAGCCAGCAAGTGGGTAGGGGTGGTCATGAGTCAGCAGGGTAGCAGCAGGGGCAGTCGGGAGCCAAGCGGCCACGGGGTAGAACATCCGCTTCGAAGGTCCAAGAAAGTAGCGGCACATGGGCTCAGCGAGGCAGCGGCGGTAGTAGTCACTCAGTGCAGAGCGTTGGCAGTAAAATCAGCTACTCGGCAGTGTGGTAGTTCTGTGGCAGGAGCCGAATATGGGTATATGTAGAATCTGTGTGCAGAAAGTGAAGTGTTGCCTGGGAGCTAACATTCGCACCATAGCCCTGAGTCAACACATGCAGAGTCACCATTAGGTGGCCTGGGAGAAACGTGTCTCAGATGTGGTGGTCCATCCTGCTGCCGCAGAAGCAGCAGCACCAAGTGGCACGCATGCCAATGCAGTCAGTCAAGGCTCCACCACCTCTGCATAAGGGAGCTGTTTCACTTTGCCATCATCTCTCCAGTTAGAAGATCCGCTGGACTACTGGGCAGCCAAACTGTATGTGTGGCCGCAACTTGCCGAGTTTGCAGTGGAGAAAACTGTCCCCGGCCCGGGCCCTAGTGTGGCATCAGAGCGGGTGTTCAGTGCGGCGGGACAATCGTTACCCCAAGGAGAACCCACTTGTCCACAGGAAATGTGGAACGACTGCCCTTTGTCAAGTTGAATCAGGCGTGGATCGGCCAGGATTTCCTCACACCAATGCCTTAGGCGTCAGATTACATCAGCCATGACGCCTCACCAAAACTTTGAGAAATGAGTCTGGAATCATACTACCTGCCTCAATCACTATTCTGATGACGCCACCCGCCTGATGCCACACATCTGCTGCCAGTTTCTCCATCTGCCTACCACCATCTTTACCAGGGACTGGTATCTCCACCCACCTCCACACTCTGTCATTGTGCCACTCTGTGGCCTACTCCTCTTTTTGCCACCTCCAGAAAGTCATTGTGTCACTGTTTGACCTCAAGCTGCTGCTGTTGCTCCTGCCTTGACCTCCATACTCTGTCATTGTGCCACTCTGTGGCCTACTCCTGTTTATGCCAACTCCAGAATGTCATTGTGCCACTGTCTGACCTCATGCTGCTGCTGTGGCTGCTGCCCTGACCTCCACACTCTGTCATTGTGCCACTCTGTGGACTCCTTATGTTTCTGCCACCTCCATACTGTGTGATTGTTCCACTCTGTGGCCTACTCCTATTTGTGCCACCTCCACACTGTGTCATCTGACCTCATACTGCTGCTGCTGCTGCTGCTGTTGGTGTTGTCACCTCCACACTGTGTTATTGTGCCACTCTCTGACCTCATGCTGCTGCTGTGGCTGCTGCCGTGACCTACACACTCTGTCATTGTGCCACTCTGTGGCCTACTCCTGTTTTTGCCACCTCCAGTAAGTCATTGTGCCACTGTCTGACCTCAAACTGCGCTGTTTGCTCCTGCCGTGACCTCCACACTCTGTCATTGTGCCACTCTGTGGAAATCCTGATGTTGCTTGCCACCACCAATACGTATGATTTTGCCACACTGTGGCCTACTCCTGTTTTGTCCACCTCCACACTGTGTCATCTGACCTCATACTGCGCTGCTGTTTTATGCCCGTCATCTCCACACTGTGTCCCTTGTGCCACTCTCTGACCTCAGCTGCTGCTGGGCTGCTGCCGTGTCCTCCACACTTTTGTCAATTGTGCCACTGTCCCCCAAGCACCGTGGGAAGTAAAACAGTGGAGATGGAGGCACAGAGTCCCTCAGAATCACTTGCGCACATGGCCCGCAGCATGCTGATTTGCCTGGCTAGTGACAGCTGAATAGTCACCATCCGGCAGAGGAATGACTTCTGGCTCTCCACCTTCTTGGCCCTCCAAACGGCCCCAAAATTGGGACCCTTTTTTCCAGCTGCTGAGAGGGAGGACAAACTCAAATACATAAGAAATCCTCTGTAGTCAGTTTGCTAACATTCCGAAACCAATTTTGGGCCAAGGCATTCTACCTCCATCAGCTTCTTCATTAATACCTAAAAAAAGTTCCAACGCAGTTTAATTAGAAGTATAAACATGGTAGTTTGAAATCCATTTCTGCGTGACCCCAAAATTTGTTGAAATGAAAGCGTATGGAATTGAAGGAGACCCTAACTACAGGGAATGTTTTAGGTGCTTATTTTGCATTCGGTGCCATTATTGATGGAATTTAGTACAAAACTGGAATACTGAACTACAAGCAAATACTGCAAAACTGGCTTGGGATGAGCTTCTTCAGTATGAAGAATGCGAATCGTATGTCCAAATTACAGACAGGAAAAACCGCCTCCACCTCCTCCTTGAGCCTCGTCTGTCATATCCGTTTACCGTACATCTTGCCTCCGTCCCTTGACCACGATCCTTGCCAGCTGTCCTGACCTTACGCTTGTCCCCAACTCCGAGTTTTCCTTACGATTTTGTACCTCGCTACACCTCGGCTGCCACCGCAAGCAAGTCACGTCAGGGGTAACGACCTGGTAGACTCCCGCCGCAGCAAGTCCATCCCGCTTTGCGGCGGGCTCTGGTGAAAACCGGGACCTACTTAGATTCCGCTCCCTGGAGTGGTTATTGCCATCGTTCCCTTACTGTGCTGCAATCTGTGGTGGCTCCGATAACATACTACTGTGTTCTTTGACGCTATCGTAGGATCTTATCCCTCAGCTTGTTTATTTCCAGCTGGCACTGCCATGACTTTATCAGGCTGCATTCCTGCTTTAGTTTTTTGGTCAGTTTTGCCCCTGTAAGTGCACAGGGAATTTTAGAGTGAAGCGATTCTAATAGCGGCGGCAGTCATGTGCGTGTCATACTAATACACAGCATTGTATGAAGACCAAACCAAGCTCTCTCTGCATATTTAAGCATGGCACAACCTTCTACAGCACCCTACAGACTCTCTGCAGCCTGGAAATACAAATTTTGTTGGAAAATTTGGCGAAATCGGCAAACCAAATTTTTGAGAAATTCACCCATCTCTAGTCCCAGCAATACCTGTGCTATGCCGGCTCTTGCTGTATGTAGAATAAAGGGTGAGAGCAGCAAAAATTAATTTCAAATTTAATGTAGTAAAATATTAAAATATAAAAATATGAACAACATAATCAGTGGGTTATTTGATGTAAAATTATTTTAAGATTCTATGAATTTTAAATATATTTTATAGGAGATATTTCTATATTTTGGGGACACTATATATTTTTATATTTATAATTTTACATGATCACATTTTTCATTAAATTTAAATAATTACATTTTATACAGTTTGATAACTATAATAAATTACTTTTTATTAATGTACTGGTGTAAGTTAAAGGGTTTTGCCCCGATCTAATGTTGATGTGGGATCCTCCAAAATGGGCACTTAATCACTTTTCTAAATATATGTAATTTTAAAAAAGTGAAGCCTGTGAGAGCTGCGGCCTGGCGTAATCAGCCTTAGTTTCCTGTCTGCTTACATTAACTATGTCCAGGAACTGATCTGGCCCTTGTTTGCACTTCATATCTGATGGCAGGGCACATTAACAAGCTTTGAAGGGAGGAGGAGAACAAAGCTAAGCGTCTGCTGTATATAGAATCCTCTGGTTGTAATGCTCCCTGCTCACCCCTCCTCCCTCCCCCCCTGCAGCAGTTCATGAACCCTGCCTGCTTAGATATTATATTCTCTCCTGAGCAGATAAGAGGGAGAACACCTGTAGAGTTTTTGCACAATATAGTTATCCTCTGTGGTTTAGCCATACAATTTTTGCTCAACTACAGAGACTGAATATCAGCCTCGGGAGCCTGCATGGGAGGTGGTGCGATGACATCATGGAGGAGGCACTTGTTTTTAAACAGAAGCACAATGCCCCTTTTTTCAAGGCTCACGAGGACAATTCAGCCTGTTAGGTGAGAAAATCCCTTCTTGGCAAAACCAGTTTAAGAAATATTGGACATTTTTTCCCCTAACAGTAAATCTAGCTCCACTTCGACTCCTCAGGCTCAGGCAGACCACATTGAAATAGGTCTGCATGTCGAAGCATTAACTTGCCTAGTTTTGCCGAACCCACATTCATACATGTGTCTAATATTACGAGTGTGGTGCGACACACCCCCA